>CM042415.1:28585112-28735112 GCA_023634145.1 Thymallus thymallus | reverse complement strand
TGGCAGCTGCTGTGAAAGAGGAGTGATTACGATAGAGGAAACCAAGTCTAGATTTAACTTTAGCCTGCAGCTTTGATATGTGCTGAGAGAAGGACAGTGTACCGTCTAGCCATACTCCTAAGTACTTGTATGATGTGATTACCTCTAGCTCTATACCCTCAAAGGTAGTAATCACACCTCTGGGGAGATTGTCATTCTTCTTACCAAACCACATGACCTTTGTTTTGGAGGTGTTCAGAACAAGGTTAAGGGTAGAGAAAGCTTGTTGGACACCAAGAAGCTTTGTTGTAGAGCATTTAACACAAAATCCAGGGAGGGGCCAGCTGAGTATAAGACTGTACCATCTGAATATAAATGGATGAGAGAGCTTCCTGCTGCCTGAGCTATGTTGTTGATGTAAATATGTAAAATGAGAAGAGCGTGGGGCCTAGGATTGAGCCTTGGGGTACTCCCTTGGTGACAGGCTGAGACAGCAGATTTTCTGACTTTACACACTGCACTCTTTGAGAGAGGTAGTTAGCAAACCAGACCAAAGACCCCTCAGAGACACTAATACTCCTTAGCCGGCCCACAAGAATGGAATGGTCTACCGTATCAAAAGCTTTGGCCAAGTCAATAAAAATAGTAGCACAACAATGCTTACAATATTGGGCAGTGGTGACATCATTGAGGACCTTTAAGGTTGCAGTGGCACATCCATAACCTGAGCGGAAACCAGATTGCATACCAGAGAGAATACTATAGACATCAAGAAAGCCAGTCAGTTGATTATTGACAAGTTTTCCAACACTTTTGATAAACGGGGCAAAATAGAAATAGGCCTATAACAGTTAGGATCAGCTTGATCTCCCCCTTTAAATAAAGGACTAACCATGGCTGCCTTCCAAGCAATGGGATCCTCCCCAGAACGGAGAGACAGGTTAAAAAGGTCTGAGATAGGCTTGGCGATGATAGGGGCAGAAACGTTAAAGAAGAAAGGGTCTAAACCATCTGACCCAGGTGGTTTGTTGGGGTCAAGTTTCAGGAGCTACTTTAGTACCTCAGACTCAGTAACTGCCTCCAGGGAAAAACTTTGTAGCGGGGCAGGGGAAAAAGAGGGAGAAGCATAAGGGATAGTTGCATTAGAAGGGGTGGCAGATGAGGAAATGTTGAATGGGCAAGGAGGCATGGCTGAGTCAAATAGGAATCCTGACTTAATGAAGTGTTGATTAAAGAGCTCAGCCATGTGCTTCTTGTCAGTAACAACCACATCATCGACTTTAATGGACATGGGCAGCTGTGAGGAGGAGGGTTTATTCTCCAGGTCTTTAACCGTTTTCCAAAATTTCTTGGGGTTGGACCCAAAGTAGCTAACTTTGGGCTTCCGGATAGCCTGAGTACACTTATTTCTCATTTGCCTGAACGAGAGCCAGTCAGTCTGAGTAAGCTCAACCAAATTTACATTTTTATCCAAAGCCTTAAGAAGAACACTGGTTATATCTAGCCTTTTTACATTATTATTTCTGACACCAAAATAACAAAATGTTTTGTTTACATCCTCATGGGCTTGAAATCAAATCCTTTGCGATAAGAAGATTGAAAGGTTGTCTGGGTCTTGGAGGAGATCAAGTATAAACGGATGGGATGCTTCATGCTATCACAGAGAACATGTGTTAGCTACAAGACTGGAGAACCCAAACAAAATTCTTAACTATGTTGTAGCATATACATTTAAACCTGTTACCTCTAACTAATTTCAAATGTAGGCAGTCTGCACTTCTGTGCTTCAACTGTTGGACTAGGTTACAATGCGTTTACAATTTGTAAACATTTTGCAGAGTAGTGCCATATGGTGCTCAGTGAGGCGCTGATTCTAAAGCTGTTTTGTGATATTCTACTCAGAAAGTACTGAGTTGAATAGACTTGTGGAAGCATGGAACTTTGCTAATTTACTGATTGTTCCAACAAGTATTATACATTGGACCATACACTAGGTGAACCTGGTCTCAGAGCATTTCGTATTATTCTGTACGTAAATCTGAGACACTCTGTTTAGTATGATGTGTTACATTTAGTTTGGTATGTATTTATTTGTGGGTGTCCATCATCCATTTCATATATGTTATGAATTACAATTCGTATTATACAAATTTACAAAATGTACAATCTGTTACGAATTTGAACGAGGTGGCTAGGTGGCTAATGTTAGCAAGCTGGCTAATATTAACTAGGCTAGGGGTTAGGGTTAAGTTTAGGGTTAAGCTTAGTAGTAAGGTTAAAGGGTTAAGGTTAGGGTTAAGGGAAGGGTTAGCTAAAAGGGTTAAGGTTAGGGTTAGAGGAAGGGCTAACTAAAAAGGTTAAGGTTGAGGTTAGGGGGAGTGTTAGCTATCATG
Source organism: Thymallus thymallus (assembly GCA_023634145.1). NCBI lineage: Eukaryota > Metazoa > Chordata > Actinopteri > Salmoniformes > Salmonidae > Thymallus > Thymallus thymallus. The sequence goes on along the minus strand of CM042415.1, from coordinate 28,732,740 downwards.
CTAAGTAGTTGCAAAGTAGCTAAAAAGTTGTATGTAGTTGAAAAGTTGTTGATGATGAGATTTGTACTCGCAACCTTCGGGTTTATGCCTTAACTAGTCATCTGTCTTATGTCACCATACCAAACATAACATACCATACTAATGTGAGTGTCCTGGATTTACATCTACTGTGTTACGTCTAGTCTATGAGGCCAGGCTGACTAACTTAACCAACTTGGTATGTGTCTTAGTGGGAGGACATTGAGCTGCTCCACCACTGGATCCTGTGGACTGGATTAGGTGGGAAGGGGAGCGATTAGGGCCCATGCATGGAAGGAGTAGTTTTTGTGGGCGCTAGACAGGGGCGCAGATGGCCTGGGTTTATAAACCAGCAATGTAGGGCAGTGGGGCTGGGACATGACAGACGGGAGGCCAGGGGAATGGGATGGGGGCTGGCATGACTGGGGACTCAACATGGGGCTGGTGTGACTGGAAAACTCAACATAGGACTGGTGTGACTGGGGACTCAACATGGGGGCTGGTGTGACTGGGGACTCAACATGGGGGCTGTTGTGACTGGGGACTCAACATGGTAGCTGGTGTGACTGGGGACACACCATGGGGGTGAGGGGAAAGGGTTTGTTCCTTGGCCTGGGATTTGGGAGTCCAGATCAGGACACTCCCAATGGGATTAGACTGTAAAGCCCCTGGCCCTCCATCCAGAGCTCTGTCAATAGATTTGATCTTACTGGTCTTCAGTAGGTTAAGTGAAGTATCAGGATCTTCATCAAGCCCCCACCCCCTGGCCTTCCAAAATGAGAATGAAATAAACCCTCCAGCCAGTGATGCGTAGATAGATGCCTGGCGATTCTGAGATGTGAAATCTGATTGAAGTCTTCTCATTCACTCTAATCTTAAAGCGAGGCCTCAGACAGATGTTGAGAGGAGGTTGATCCGCAGGCGCCAAGCAACTGATAATTTCATTACCCGATGGAAGGCCAAAGGAAAGGTCTGAAATGGGTCATGGTTCAGGCTCTCACATGCAAGTGTTGCTTAAAACCAGCTTTGTGGTCTATTTGGTCGAGGAATGCCATTTGCGTTGGAGCTGCCGATTTATTTAGATTAGGATTTTTATGATTAATGGATTAAAATGAAAAGTCATTTTCATTTTCTTTACTAAATTATACAAAATGATTGACCTTAAAGATAGAATCTGAATCTGATCAGTTTCTCACAGCAGGAAAATAATCCTGTAGCAACAGGACATTTGAATTATTATGTGGATTATAGTTAATGGACATTTTTGTAGGGGTTGGCACATTTTTCGTTGGCAAATCAAGTCTGACATTTTAAACTTTAGAAGCCTTTTTAAACCTTGAATACACTACAAGTTTGCATTTCCTGCAACAGGATGATCAATTTAAGACGCTTTATCCATATCTCTGGCTTTAAACAATATCAAAACATCAAGTGGCTATGAATGTGTAATGGCAATGAATACAAAGGTTACAAATAGTTATGCTGGTCTAAAGGTTGTGTGTTGCTTAGTTCAGGTCAAGTGCTGGTGTGAGTGTAGAAGAAGCTTCTCAGAACCACAATGTACTAAAGACGTCATCACAAACTCACCTTTCAGAATGTACCTCTATTTTCATCCATGCCAAGGTCATAGCTCTGTATTGCGGTGGCAGAATGGCACACTATAACTCATATTTTACTACCACTGCGAGTCCATTCTCCACAGAATTAGCTAAGGCTGGCAAGATTGATGGAGCCTGTAAATCCAACATCAGCCAAACCTTTGGGGCTATTCTGTGTTCAACCACCCGTACTGTATTTTTCTGAGGTTAACGCTTCTTGCGCAAAATAGTATGCAGCATCATCTAGATATGTGTGCAACAAAAGTTCAACATTCACCTTCTGCTATCATTTCTGTCAACCTGTTTACATACAGTTTGACACTTTGATAAATCCAACAAATGCACCACACAGAACGCACTGCAACTGCCTCTGCAACACAATGCTGCAAGGTAAACTTAGTGTTCCATTGGAAATGAATGTACTTCTGTCACGACTGGGTGTGTAAATTGACCAAGGTGCAGTGCAGTAGTAGTTTGACATCTTTAATGAATATAAATAAACTCAATGCGAACTATAACAAACAAGAACAACTTAGAACAAACGCAAACACACTTACTTTACAGACTGACATGGAAGACAATGACCCACACACAGGTGTGGGACATACAAACATAAGTAGGCTCCCCAATTAGAGACAACGCATAGCAGCTGCCTCTAATTGGGGACCCAACACAAAACACCACACAGAACTATATAAACTAGATCTGTCAGTCTCTGACCATGGCCAAATAGATGAGCCAAAGGCTTCTCTATGGCCAGAGCCTGACAACGTCTGGTGTACCAAAATGCAATTACGCAGTCGTTGAGTTCGAAGCGTAAAACACATTGGTGCGTTATTTGATAGCTCCCAGCTATTACTTTTTCCTGAAAATGATTTGCTGAATCCGTCCAAAATCTGCTCAGGGGTGTCAAACGCAACCATTTCACTGAGCTACATCTGCTATTAGAATCCCAAGAATAACCTCAGGAAGATAGGAGTCAAAGCCACTTTCTTGTGATTAAAGCAATGTGGACACCAAAAATAGCCGGTAGGTATGACACAGTCAGGTGCTTCTGAATGGTCTGCAGTCTGATGGTTTCCACAGGAAGTGAGAGAGGGGAAGAGGAAGTCAGATTGGCCACGTCATAGCATGTCTGGGAAGAAATGCACAATCTGATTTACCACCAGACTCCACATTGTGCGTCACCATATCAGCCATACATTTACATTTCACAGTGCTGATTGGCCAGGGGCTAACAGTGTTTTTTTTTTCATATTCACCAACACAGTATTTATGACAACCAACCCATGGTTGGGATGTTTGGCACAAGCGTGACAACCATACCCTGTCTCCTCTACAAGGCCTGTATCAGTTTTTGCTGAATGTACTGAGGTCTAGAGAAGTTTGAGTTGTTGAGGTGTTCTATGCAGACACAGACAGCCGACCAGGGCGTCAGAATCCCATAGTCACATTTTGAGTGGGCTGACTCTGCAAAAACAAGGGATTCATTCCGCAACAACAAACCCTTCTCCGCCCTACTCTGTTGGCCAATAATGCTCCACTTCCTCCTTTGTTGATCCACTTCTGAAGAAAAAACAAACAGCAGTCTTCCAGTTAGGCCATTAGACGGCCAGAGGTAAGGGAGAGAATTGGAACAGCTGTTTCTGGTTACAGCATGACCTTAATTTTCCATAATGCTTACTAGCTTCATGGCCTTTTTTCTTGTATTGTGTGATTGTAGATCAAGGAGTCACACATGACATGCTAATGAACAATGTGTTATATTAGCATAGATGACTGTAATGATGGTTGATTCCTTCCTGTTTCGTTCACTCCATTCTAGCCATTACACTCCATTCCAGCCATTACACTCCATTCCAGCCATTCCATTCCATTCCAGCCATTATTATGAGCCCCACAGCAGCCCCCACTAATATATTCTCTCATATAGTTGTGTTCACATGCTACAGTCAGTATTTCAGTGTACATTGTAACACTTTTCCAGCAACCCAAGTGGGCTCTGGAGCTTGTTTAGTTCCCTGCACTCCTTCACAAAATACAGGCTGAAATTACCTTGTACCACTAGTTTTCCCTGACATGTCATTTTAGACACCCCAAATAAACAGCCAAGCCAGAGCAACCTTGATGATTTAGAGGCGGGTTTTCTTCTGGAATGTGAAGAACGTGTTATGGGAAGAGCTGTGTGGTCTGTCAGTGTGTGTGTGTGTGTGTGTGTGTGTGTGTGTGTGTGTGTGTGTGTGTGTGTGTGTGTGCGTGTGCGCGTGCGCGTGTGCGTGCATGTGTGTGTGCGTGCGTGTGCATGCATGTGTGTTTACGTGTGTGTTTGCGCACATGTGTGTGTGTGTGTGTTTGCGCTCGTGTTACATGTCTGTGTGTGTCTGTGTATGTGTGTCTGTGTGTGGTTGTCTGTGTGTCTGTGTGTGTGTGTTTGCGCGTGTGTTTGCATGTGTGTGTGTGTGTGTGTGTGTTTCTCCTCTGAATTAAACATTATGTGTAACAGTATATTGTCTTCCAGATCTTCCAGAGTTGAACATGGAGTAGTAGACTGATGGTAATATAAATTACATATAGAGAACAGACATGGAGGGGTAATAGACTGATGGTACTACATGTTACATATAGAGAACAGACATGGAGGGGTAATAGACTGATGGTGAGCTATATCAATGGTCTGTATCAGTGAGCTGTATCAGTAGGCTGTAGCAGTGAGTTGTAGCAGTAGGCTGTAGCAGTGGGATGTAGCAGAGTCGCTGTAGCAGTGAGCTGTTGCAGATTCACTGTAACAGTGGGCTGTAGCAATGAGCTGTAGCAGTGGACTGTAGCAGTGAGCTGTAGCAGTGGGCTGTATCAATGGTCTGTATCAGTGAGCTGTAGCAGTAGGCTGTAGCAGAGTTGCTGTAGCAGTGGGCTGTAGCAGTAGGCTGTAGCAGTGGGCTGTAGCAGTGAGTTGTAGTAGTAGGCTGTAGCAGTGGGCTGTAGCAGAGTCGCTGTAGCAGTGGGCTGTAGCAGTGAGTTATTGCAGTAGGCTGTAGCAGTGAGCTGTAGCACTGAGCTGTAGCAGTGGGCTGTAGCACTGAGCTGTAGCTGATTCGCTGTATCAGGGGGCTGTAGCAGTAGACTGTAGCAGTGAGCTGTAGCAGTGGGCTGTAGCAGTGGGCTTTAGCAGTGAGCTGTAGCAGTGGGCTGTATTAGTGAGCTGTATTAGTGAGCTGTAGCAGTGAGCTGTAGCAGAGTCGCTGTAGCAGTGAGCTGTAGCAGTGGGCTGTATCAATGGTCTGTATCAGTGAGCTGTAGCAGTAGGCTGTAGCAGTGAGCTGTAGCAGTGGGCTGTAGCAGAGTTGCTGTAGCAGTGAGCTGCAGCAGAGTCGCTGTAGCAGTAAGCATCTCATTGTTATTCAGTTGCTAGTTTGTTGTTGTTCATATGGATCAATTCTGTCGGATGTTGTGTATTTTATTCCTCTTGTGTTAGTTACTATTTTACTCTGCATTGTTGGGAAAGGCTTTTAAGCAAGCATTTCACTGTAAAGTCTACACCAGTTGAATTCACAGTAAGAAAAAGACAAACAGAGAGTGCATCTTTTGGAGACAACAAAGTGTTTTATCTGTGACAGAATCTGAATCCGTCCAGCATTTTAATAACTCCTACACTCCTCTCTATTCTCTCAGTAGGACAACAGGGAGAATAACTCTCAGGATCTTTTCTGTTTAATCATATTGACGTTCACTTGTTTAAGCCTGCTGACAGTGTACAGCGTATTTCCTGTCACTGTCTACTATAATTCACATATAAGCTACTTAGTCAGACCAGGTTGGATAGTAAACCCACATAAAGCATTTCCTGTTACCTGGGTAAATGGTTCACAACTCTACTGTAAGATAGGGGCTCCCGAGTGGCACAGCGGTCTAAGGCACTGCATCTCAGTGCTAGAGGTATCATTACAGATCCTGGTTCGAGTCCAGGCTGTTTCACAATCTGGCCATGATTGGGGGTCCCATAGGGTGGCACACAATTGGTCCAGTGTCATCTGGGTTTGGCTGGGGTAGGCTGTCATTGTAAATAAGAAGTTGTTCTTAACTGACTTGCCTGGTTAAATAAAAAAAGAAAGATACCTTGTCATTTAGCACAGTGATGACTGAATCTGACAGTACCATTACCAGTTTATTGTAGTGGACACTGTAAGGACAGTAACACCTCCATACTGGCTTTCAAATACACTTTATTATACTATCAATCACATGTACTGTTTTGTTATGCTGAACATTTTATTTTGATGTGATCAAATTTTGTGATTTGACATTCTAGGGGTATTCTGGGAGATTCTTAGCTGGAGATCATATAGAATGTGTCTACCCTTCCAAACTGCAGGCCGATAGACAGACGGGTTGAGCTCTGCTCCGGACAGTCATCTATTATTAAAACATATTTTATTGGCTTGCTCATTATTCATAGGGCCTGGAACAGGAGAGGTGATAAGTCTCTCTCTCTAGGCCGAGGTGTGTATCCTTTTTTGTGCACTCTAGGTCAATGGGGTTTAGATGGAATTTGTATTCCATCTCTCTTACTGAGATGTACTGTCAGGGCCCAGGTCTGACAGAATCTGTGCAGAAGATCTAGGTGCTGTGGTAGGCCCTCCTTGGTTGGGGAAAGAAGCACCAGATCATCAGCAAACAGTAGACATTTGACTTCAGATTCTAGTAGGATTAGGCCAGGTGCAGACTGTTCTAGCGCCCTAGCCAATTCGTTGATATATATGTTGAAGAGTGTGGGGTTTAAACTACATCCCTGTCTCACCCCACGGCCCTGTGGAAAGAAAAGTGTTTTTTGCCAATTTTAACCGCACACTTGTTGTTTGTGTACATCGATTTTATAATGTCATATGTCTTTCTTCGACTATTGTTGCATAACACAAGAATACATTGTTGTTGACCAGCCTATCAAAAATAATTACATAACTTTCTTCATTACCATCAATACACTATGCACCAAGCGCAAAAAGCTGCTTCCTGCTAGCCCAGACCATAGACACATACAGTAGATGTTTCATCGACCTGTTCCATCCCTGAGTGGCTGGGTAGCTCAATGTGTGTGTGTGTGTGTGTACTGTATGTGTGTGTGTGTGTGTGCATGCATGCGTGTGAGTGTCTGTGGTTGGACATGCGCCTGTGCCCTTTATCCAGGCACCAGACAGACACACCGATCAAGCTTTTTTTTTATCTAGGGAACATTGTTTGCCTCTGGAAATGTGTGCCAGCTATTTCAGGTTAGGTAACGTAATCACATTCTGTTAAATCAATACAGTTGCCGTGACTCTCTCTGCCTCTCTGAGTCTCTTTGTCTGTCTTTTATGTCAAACCATCTTTGAGTGTGTGCGTGTGTTTGTGAGTGTGTACATACTGTATCTTAGTGTGGGGAGACAGACAGAGTATGCTTGCTTGCGGTTGATGAAAACCTAAGGATCTAGATGGTGTTTTAGTCTTTTCATGGTTTTCTTGGTTGAGATAGATGATGATGATGATTATACAGGTTACAGGACAGTGATGGTTGATGATGATTATACAGGTTACAGGACAGTGATGGTTGATGATGATTATACAGGTTACAGGACAGTGATGGTTGATGATGATTATACAGGTTACAGGACAGTGATGGTTGATGATGATTATACAGGTTACAGGACAGTGATGGTTGATGATGATTATACAGGTTACAGGACAGTGATGGTTGATGATAATTATACAGGTTACAGGACAGCGATGGTTGATGATGATTATACAGGTTACAGGACAGTGATGGTTGATGATAATTATACAGGTTACAGGACAGTGATGGTTGATGATGATTATACAGGTTACAGGACAGTGATGGTTGATGATAATTATACAGGTTACAGGACAGTGATGGTTGATGATAATTATACAGGTTACAGGACAGTGATGGTTGATAATTATACAGGTTACAGGACAGTGATGGTTGATGATAATTATACAGGTTACAGGACAGTGATGATTGATGATGATTATACAGGTTACAGGACAGTGATGGTTGATAATTATACAGGTTACAGGACAGTGATGGTTGATAATTATACAGGTTACAGGACAGTGATGGTTGATAATTATACAGGTTACAGGACAGTGATGATAAGGCAGAAGTGTGTGTGTGTGTGTGTGTGTGTGTGTGTGTGTGTGTGTGTGTGTGTGTGTGTGTGTGTGTGTGTGTGTGTGTGTGTGTGTGTGTGTGTGTGTGTGTGTGTGTGTGTTATTATAGGTCGTTATCCCAAAAGAGAATCTGAGAATTTGTTCCCAATGTCTTACCTGGTTAAAAAAATGTTAAATTAAAAATAAATGTAAAAAACAAACACATCAGCCAGAATACACACAGCATTACCCACTATCTGGTGCAGGATGCTGACAGAGTAAGGATGGTGTGGGGAAAACGACAGATGACGGAGAGAGAGAAAGAAAGGAACACCTTGGTGCCTGTGCCTCCAGGGAGATCAGCTTATATCCTCCAAAAGCAGTGCCAGCTCTCAGGCTACCCCACAGGGTCACACACCACCCCTGTCACGACAAAAACCATCTAATCAGGGTTCATAGACAGAATCTCTCCCTCTCTGCGTGTGTGTGTGTGTGTTTGTGAGACAGAGTGAGAGATTGAGAGAGTGAGAGAGAGAGAGAGAGAGAGAGAGAGAGAGAGAGAGAGAGAGAGAGAGAGGCAGAGGGGAGAGTCACTGACGTGATCTTCCTGTCTGGTTTTGCGGTGGAGGAGATCTTTGTGGGCTATACTCAGCCATGTCTCAGGGTAGTAAGTTGGTGGTCTGTTGATATCTCTTTAGTGGTGTGGGGACTGTGCTTTAGCAAAGTGGGTGGGGTTATATCCTGCCTGGTTGGCCCTGTCCAGGGGTATCGTCAGACGCGGCCATAGTGTCCCCCGACCCCCCCGTCTCAGCCTCCAGTATCTATACTGCAATGTATAGATTATGTGCCGGGGGGCTAGGGTCAGTCTGTTATATCTGGTGTAATTCTCCACCCCCCCACCGCTAGGACCATGCCTCAGGACTACCTGGCCTGATGACTCCTGGCCGTCCCCAGTCCACCTGGTTGTGCTGCTGCTTCAGTTTCAACTGTTTCAACGGCTATGGAACCCTGACCTGTTCACCAGACCTGCTGTTTTCGACTCTCTCTCTCTCTGCCGCACCTGCTGTCTCGACCTCTGAATGCTCGGCTATGAAAAGCCAACTGACATTTACTCCAGAGGTACTGACCTGTTGCACCCTCTACAACCACAGTGATTATTATTTGACCCTGCTGGTCATCTATGAGCATTTGAACATCTTGAAGAACAATCTGGCTTTAATGGCCATGTACTTTTATAATCTCAACCTGGCACAGACGGAAAAGGACAGGCCACTGCTTAGATCTTGGTTCCTCTCTAGGTTTCTTCCTGCCTTTCTAGGGAGTTTTTCCTAGCCACCGTGCTTCTACATCTCCATTGCTTGCTGTTTGGGGATTTAAGCTGGGTTTCTGTATAAGCACTTTGTGACATCTGCTGATGTAAAAAGGGCTTTATAAATGCATTTGATTAGAGAGAGAGATAGAGAGAGCTGTGATCGGAGCCTGGCGTTAATTACACCCCAGACATGATCTCCTGCTCTATCCTTCTCTCTATCCCTTTCTCTATTCATTCCTCCTCCTCCTCCCCATATAGCAGCACTCAGAGTCAAGCCAGATTAACAAGCCAGATGTGTGTGTGCTTGTCACAGTGTGTGTGTGTGTTTACATACATTCCTGACTGTGTTCCTTCATGCATGTCTGTGTGAGAGAACAGGTGTGTCCCAGTAAGTGTCCCAGCTAGTGTCAGAGTAGGGACAAAATGGAGGGTCCTTACAGCTGTCCCTCACAACCTCACAACCTCCCTCTGTCACTCTCTCTCTCCGTCTCTCTTTCTATCAGGGCTACTGGCACTCTGCCAAGAGGGATTCCCATCATGCTGCCAAGACCAACTACTGGGCAAAGAAAGATTTAAGAGCCATCGAGAGGGCTAGAGAGATGAGGGAAGAGTTGGGGGCTCCTGAGTGGTGCAGTGGTCTAAGGCACTGCATCTCAGTGCAAGAGGCATCACTACAGTCCCTGGTTCAAATCCAGGTTTTATCACATCCGGATGTGATTGGGAGTCCCATAGGGAAACGCACAATTGGCCCAGCATCGTCCAGGTTTGGCCGGGGTAGGCTGTCATTGTTAATAAGAATTTGTTCTTAACTGACTTGCTCTGTTAAATAAAGGTTCAATAAAAAAAATGGAGAGATGAGGGAAGAGGAGGGGTAGACATAGGGAGGGGTGAGGACAGGAGGGGAGGGGTTAGGCAGTAGTTAGAGAAGCAAATGATGGAGACAGTGGGGGAACCAGAGAGGTCTCTGTGGGTCAGGGGGGATAGAAAGGGAGATGGAGACAGTGGGGGAACGTGACAGATTTCTTGAGTTATCTGACTATTTTGAAGAAGTGTATATTGGCTTTGACATGTCTAAATGGACAGACAGTACTATTGCCGCTTTATTCCTTGTTTTTCAAGCGAAGGTCTTTTAAGGGAGTATGCGAGCACACTCGTTCGGTTCGGCTAGCCGATTTTGGCCAGCGCCAGCCGAACTGAAGCATGCTGACGCCTTAAGAGGTTGACCTGGTGACCTGTTCTAGGACTGAATAGCAGCGCTGCAACATCGATCAGTCACCTAAATCAAACCTCCCTGGACACCATTTCAAACACAGACCCCGTTGTTCTCTCCCATGGCTGTCTTGAATCTCTCCACAGAGATTAAAGGATTTCCCCCTCTACCCAGGAGTCCCCACCCCTTTTTCTCTCCCACTCTCTTGTTTTGTTTTGCTTTTTGCTTTCTCTCTTTCTTTCTTTCTTTCTTTCTTTCTTTCTTTCTTTCTTTCTTTCTTTCTTTCTTTCTTTCTTTCTTTCTTTCTTTCTTTCTTTCTTTCTTTCTTTCTTTCTTTCTTTCTTTCTTTCCTCCCTTCCCTCTGCTTCAGATTCAAAGTGCTTTATTTGCATTACAAGTGCACTTGTGTTGTCAAAGCAGCCAAACATACATAGACACACAGTTCCTCTTACCGTCTCTCTGTCCCCTGGCTAAGTCTGACACCCCTCTGTTCTTGCATGGCTTGGGGGTTAGAGGGGGTGGATGTGAGGGGAGCTTGTAAATGACTTAGCCAGAAAGATGACCACTTCAGTGGGTAGAGACTGCAAATCAGACAGCCCCTGTCCTGGGGGGTGAGCTATGGTGTAGAGTAGACCATGGTGCTTCCAGGCCATGCTACTTCATAGACATGAAAGCCTCCGCCGTGTAGCACTATTGTTGAACATACCAGCATTCCAGCCATGAGTCAGTGTTTCCTGGATAGCCAGGCTATTTAGCACAGTCCAGGCCCCTCTGAGGGTCAATTAAGTCTGGCGTTGAATAAGACTCCCACAGCCAGGCCAACAATGAGGGTCAGTGAGGTCTGGGGTTGAATAAGACTCCCACAGCCAGGCCAACAGTGAGGGTCAGTGAAGTCCAGCCCTTCCCAAAGTGCTAGACAAACCCCTTCCCTGGGAGGAGCCTTATGACCTACCAAGGGGTTGTTAATGTGTGTGGATCAATGTCTGTGTGTGTGTGGGGTGGGGTGGGGGGGACAACAGGGAACCCATGGTCAGCATAACAAGCGCTGGGGTTGGCCATAACGACATGTCTTATTCACTAGCCCGTCTGATTAGCCCAGTGCTCTTTTCACCGTGCCGGGCAAAGTGCGTCACTAGCCATCATTAACATCCTGTTCAGTCATAATCACACATTCCTCTGTCCATACCCTCTCTGGAGAAACACTCAGTCACTGTGTTTAGTAGTCACCCTTGCCCCCTCGTCTTCTCTCGTGACGAAGTGCACCACACTGATGCCTGTGGTTATCATCCATTCACTCAACAATAGAGTTGAAAAGTCTCCTGAAATGTTTCACACAGATCATGGAACATAACCACAGAGTATGTTTGACAACAGTTCTCTGCGTTTGTATCCCATATTGGGGGAAAAAGGCATTAAACGTTGCTTTATTTTTGTCAAATTTATTACATAATGTGTAATTTCTATGTGGATTTATGTTATTAAGCGAATAACATAGTTTTAAACCATTAGAACCATTTAAACCATTAAACCAAAAATATAGGCACAGTTTAACGAGAGTAGGCGCGCTATGTTATCAACCTTTGTCATCTTCAACACAGCTGTGCTAGCACTGCTAACAAGCGTTTTATTGCCTCAAATGGTAGCCAGACTCTGGGGCTTCTCTCCCTGGGGAGACGGAACTGCTGAGGGGATGCCTTTAGACAGACAGACAGACGGGCGGGCGGACGGACGGGCGGACGGGCGGACGGACGGGCGGACAAAGAGACAGACGGACGGACAGACAGAACATACAGACAGACAAACAGATGGACGAACAGACGGACAGACAGACAAAGAGACAGACGGACGGGCAGACAGGCAGAACATACAGACAGACGGACGGACGGACGGACAAATAGACAGACGGGCGGAAAGACAGACAGACAGAACATACAGACAGACAGACAGACAAACGGACAAAACAGACAGAACAGTCAGAACAGACAGACAGACAGACAGACAGACAGACAGACAGACAGACAGACAGACAGACAGACAGACAGACAGACAGACAGACAGACAGACAGACAGACAGACAGACAGACAGACAGACAGAACAGAACATACAGAACATACAGACAGACAGAACAAACAGACAGACAGAACATACAGAACATACAGACAGACGGACAGACGGACAGACGGACAGACAGACGGACGGAAAGATAGACAGACGGACAGAACATGCATACAGACAGACAGACAGACAGACAGACAGACAGACAGACAGACAGACTGACTGACTGACTGACTGACTGACTGACTGACTGACAGGCGTATAGTGGGGAGAAAGGGGTAAGAAAGGGGAGAGACAGGGGTAAGATAGGGGAGAGACAGCGGTAAGATAAGGGGAGAGACAGCGGTAAGATGGGGAGAGACAGGGGTAAGATAGGGAGAGACAGGGGTAAGATAGGGAGAGACAGGGGTAAGATAGGGGGAGACAGGGGTAAGATAGGGGGAGACAGGGGTAAGATAGGGGAGAGACAGGGGTAAGATAGGGAGAGACAGGGGTAAGATAGGGAGAGACAGGGGTAAAACAGGGGAGAGACAGGGGTAAGATAGGGAGAGACAGGGGTAAGATAGGGAGAGACAGGGGTAAAACAGGGGAGAGACAGGGGTAAGATAGGGAGAGACAGGGGTAAAACAGGGGAGAGACAGGGGTAAGATAGGGAGAGACAGGGGTAAAACAGGGGAGAGACAGGGGTAAGATAGGGAGAGACAGGGGTAAGATAGGGAGAGACAAGGGTAAGATAGTGGGGAGACAGGGGTAAGATAGGGGGAGACAGGGGTAAGATAGGGAGAGACGGGTAAGATAGGGAGAGACAGGGGTAAGATAGTGGGGAGACAGGGGTAAGATAGGGAGAGACAGGGGTAAGATAGGGAGAGACAGGGGTAAGATAGGGAGAGACAGGGGTAAGATAGGGGGAGACAGGGGTAAGATAGGGAGAGACAGGGGTAAGATAGGGGGAGACAGGGGTAAGATAGGGAGAGACAGGGGTAAGACAGTGGGGAGACAGGGGTAAGATAGGGAGAGACAGGGGTAAGATAGGGGGGAGACAGGGGTAAGACAGTGGGGAGACAGGGGTAAGATAGGGAGAGACAGGGGTAAGATAGGGAGAGACAGGGGTAAGATAGAGGGGAGACAGGGGTAAGACAGTGGGGAGACCGAGGTTCATAAAAATGACCGGTAAGTGGAAGGCTGGTGCCGTACCCATTACCCCCACTAATGCCCAGACTGCCTGGACTGATCAATATTCCCACACCAACAGGATGCACTATCCTCTCTGTGTGTGTGTGTGTGTGTGTGTGTGTGTGTGTGTGTGTGTGTGTGTGTGTGTGTGTGTGTGTGTGTGCGTGTGTGTGTGTGTGTGTGTGTGTGTTGAGAGACTCCACCCTGGCACTCAGTCATTGATCCAGGCCATTACTGTATGTGGGTCTTTTTGTCCAGGGTCCTGAATGAGGTTGTTCGATGTGTCTGAGAATAGTGTCATTGGGAATGTAATGTCCAATGGATATAAAAGATAATAGCTTTTACAGTGTCTCCAGTGGCAGTCCAGATGAGTCGATATTCATCTGAGTATAGCTCGCATACTCTACAGGACAGAGATTGTCGGAGAGATAGCTAGTGTTTACCGAGCTAACATTTAGGGGAACTTGTATATACAGTACCAGTCAAAGGTTTGGACACACTTACTCATTCATTCTTTATTTTTACTATTTTATACACTGTAGAATAATAGTGAAGACATCAAAACTATGAAATAACACATATGGAATCATGTAGTAAACAAAAGTGTTAAACAAATCAAAATATATTTTATATTTGAGATCTTCAAAGTAGCCACCCTTTGCCTTGATGACAGCTTTGCACACTCTTGGCATTCTCTCAACCAGCTTCACCTGGAATTCTTTTCCAATAGTCTTGAAGGAGGCCTGTGTAGCTCAGATGGTAGAGCATGGCACTTGCAATGCCAGGGTTGTGGGTTCAATTTCCACAGTGGACCAGCATGAACATTAATGCACTAACTGTATGTCGCTCTGGATAAGAGTGTCTGCTAAATGACTAAAATGTAGTTCCCATGTATGCTGAGCACTTGTTGGCTGCATTTTTTTCCGTCTGCAGTCCAACTCATCCCAAACAATCTCAATTGGGTTGAGATCGAGTGATTGTGGAGGTTAGGTCATCTGATGCAGCACTCCATCACTCTCGTTCTTGGTCAAATAGCCCTTACACATCCCATATGTGTTATTTCATAGTTTTGATGTCTTCACTATTATTCTACAATGTTAAAAATAGTAAAAATAAAGAAAAACCCTTGAAAGTGTGTCCAAACTTTTGACTGGTACTGTACATTTTTTGATTTTCATCAATTTTAGCAGTCTATGAGGTAACCATAGAGATATTTGTCCTACCACTGACCTGTGACATCCTGTAACATTTGACCTCTCTAAGTTGCTGTTTACTTACCAGCCGTGACAGGTCACATGTTGCTCTCATAAGTCTCTGAAATAGCTTAATAAGATCAGCTCTTTAGTGGAAGACAGAGCTGTCATCTGCTTCCTGACTCTCAGTTCAAGGGTCTTCACCATTAGACCTGTACCCACAGCATGTCTACTGAACCATTAGGCCTACAACCACAGCATGTCTAATGAACCATTAAGCCTACAACCACATCATGTCTACTGAACCATTAAGCCTACAACCACATCATGTCTACTGAACCATTACGTCTACAATCACAGCATGTCTACTGAACCATTAGGCCTACAGCCACAGCATGTCTAATGAACCACTAAGCCTACAACCACATCATGTCTGCTGAACCATTAAGTCTACAACCACAGCATGTCTACTGAACCATTAGACATATAAGGACAGCATGTTTACTGAACCATT
The DNA here is from genome assembly GCA_023634145.1 of Thymallus thymallus. Lineage (NCBI taxonomy): Eukaryota > Metazoa > Chordata > Actinopteri > Salmoniformes > Salmonidae > Thymallus > Thymallus thymallus. The sequence goes on along the minus strand of CM042415.1, from coordinate 28,717,525 downwards.
AGGCCTATAAGGACAGCATGTCTACTGAACCATTAAACCTATAAGGACAGCATATCTACTGAACCATTAGACCTATAAGGACAGCATGTCTACTGAACCATTAGGCCTATAAGGACAGCATGTCTACTGAACCATTAGGCCTATAAGGACAGCATGTCTACTGAACCATTAGGCCTATAAGGACAGCATGTCTACTGAACCATTAGGCCTATAAGGACAGCATGTCTACTGAACCCTTAGGCCTATAAGGACAGCATGTCTACTGAACCATTAGGCCTATAAGGACAGCATGTCTACTGAACTATTATGCCTATAAGGACAGCATGTCTACTGAACCATTAAACCTATAAGGACAGCTTGTCTACTGACTCCTAACATTATTCTAAACCCTTATAGTCTAGTCTATTGGACACTATGAAGGTTATATACTACTGACTCCTAACATTATTCTAAACCCTATAGTATAGTCTATTGGACACTATGAAGGTTATATACTTATGGTGGTATAGTGTGCGTCTCAGCGTCTTTATTTCAAAGCACTTGTTTTGTTTTGAAATAATTTCTCTGACACTGATATCGTTAGACAACCATAGCTTATGAAATTAATACAAAACACAATACAAAACAATGCCACACTTTTTATGGGTCTCTGGATGTGAACTGCTTGGAACAATATTGTCTATTGACAAATTGCATTTGAGAGGTTGTCACCATTGTAAATATATGATTCATTGGGAAAATGAAAGGACACCTGAGTAGGATGTTTAAAACCATTCAGTTACTATTCAGTACCAGCAATCCTGGAAAGAGGCTGCAGGGTGCTGACTGCACTGTAAGTGGACTACTCTGCTCTCTAGTGGCTCAATTATAATGGGCACATTTCCCTCTGCTGGTTTCTCCTGCTCACTGCATGTTAGAAAACCTTTACAGATGGAATAAGATAATCAAATTGATACAGTTTGATGCAAAACACTTTTTTTTTTATTCAAATGAATGTAAACAACAGAAACAAAGCTAACATTTTGTTTGAGATAGTCCTTGTTGCTATGTTGCAACAATTATCTTGAAAATGATCCTTCCTTGAAAAACAGAATGACCATCAGTAGTTTCCCATTTAAGGAGTGAATTCCAAAAGACAACAACCCTTTATAGAGTATCACCAAAACGTTTAGGATAAACATGCTTTTACAGTGCCCTCAGAAAATGCATGATCACCAGTGTACTATTGTTGTTCAGTCTCTCTCTATGGTTTGAAGGTGGAGGGGGTTGTTCAGTCTCTCTCTATGATTTGAAGGTGGAGGGGGTTGTTCAGCCTCTCTCTATGGTTTGAAGGTGGAGGGGGTTGTTCAGTCTCTCTCTATGATTTGAAGGTGGAGGGGGTTGTTCAGTCTCTCTCTATGATTTGAAGGTGGAGGGGGTTGTTCAGTCTCTCTCTATGATTTGAAGGTGGAGGGGGTTGTTCAGTCTCTCTCTATGGTTTGAAGGTCTATGGTTTGAAGGTGGAGGGGGTTGTTCAGTCTCTCTCTATGATTTGAAGGTGGAGGGGGTTGTTCAGTCTCTCTCTATGGTTTAAAGGTGGAGGGGGTTGTTCACTCTCTCTCTATGGTTTGAAGGTCTATGGTTTGAAGGTGGAGGGGGTTGTTCAGTCTCTCTCTATGGTTTGAAGGTGGGGGGGGTGTTCAGTCTCTCTCTATGGGTTGAAGGTGGGGGGGGGGTTCAGTCTCTCTCTATGGTTTGAAGGTGGGGGGGGGGGGTGTTCAGTCTCTCTCTATGGTTTGAAGGTGGGGGGGGGGGGGGTGTTCAGTCTCTCTCTATGGTTTGAAGGTGGGGGGGGGGGGGGTTGTTCAGTCTCTCTCTATGGCTTAAAGGTGGGGGGGGGGGTGTTCACGCTCTCTCTATGGTTTGAAGGTCTATGGTTTGAAGGTGGAGGGGGTTGTTCAGTCTCTCTCTATGATTTGAAGGTGGAGGGGGTTGTTCAGTCTCTCTCTATGTAACCCACTAGACGGACACTCTCCTTCCAAAGCCTCTTGGCCACTGCATCATCCCTCCCCTCTGGGGCGGTCTCCTTCACGGCACAGTCACTGAGACACACACAGCCACGCGCACACACATACAAACACAGACACACACACACACACACACACACCAATAACACTTTGCAAATCGGAGCTAAACAACCTTGACAACAATTCAAAACAATAGAATACAGTAAGTTTGACTTAATGTCCATGTCCTATCAACCACTACTTTCACAACAGAGCTTACCTGAAGTAGCAGCCAGACTTGTGCTCCAGTCCTGGAGTGACAGCACAGTAGATGGAGGTCTGGGCGCCCTGGGTGGGGGTCTTCATGAGGAGCACGGAGGGGGCTGACAGGATGGCCCTCAGCATGGGGAACCAGGTCTCCACGTGGCGGGTCAGCTCTGTCCTGATCACCCCGGGATGCAGGCTGTAGGACGTCACCCCCGTACCTACCAGGGGTTCAGATCCCAGTGTGTTACACCTCTACATTGTGTCTGGGAAAAATTTAAACTGTTATTGGTGACAATATCGTTGTCGTAATGGCTGTAATAAATGTGCACCAAAGACAACAGAGGGTATTTCCGTTTACCTTTCAACCTTCTGGCCAGCTCTCTGGAGAATAGCACGTTGGCAAGCTTGCTCTGTTTGTAACTGGCCAGAGAGTTGTATGGCCTCTTGGCAAAGAAAAGATCATCAAACTGGATCTTACCTAGATGTAGGAAAATAGACATTGTTTTTTACATTGCATGGCACCTATATTATGGAAAGGCAGAAAAAAGTTGAATAGCCTGGTTTACCCCCTTTGTGTGCAATGCTAGACACATTGACCACACGGCTAGGGGCGGAGCTCTTGAGCTTCCCCAGAAGGAGATTGGTCAGCAGGAAGTGTCCGAGGTGATTGACAGCCAGTTGTGTCTCAAAGCCGTCCTCTGTTAGCCACTTAGGGCACATCATCACACCTGATGGAGACAATCATCATCATGAAGCGCTATATAACTGGAATCAATCATCCTTATCAGTCATAATGCTATAGAGCCAGCTTCCCATTCTAGACCCGTATTAACAAAGCATCTCAGAGTAGGAGCGCTGATCTAGGATCAGGTCCCCTCGGTCCATGTAATCTTGTTAAAAAAACTATCCTAGATCAGCACTTTTCCCTCAGCCAGACATGGCTGTTCCAGTGGTTGCTGATGCTCACCGGCGTTGTTGATGAGTATATCTAGGCGATCCTCACTGGCAATGAACTCTTTGGCCAATTCTCTGACAGAGTACAAAGAGGCCAGGTCCAGGTGACGCACTACGATGTTGTTGTTTCCCGTGGCCTGACGAATCTCGTCCGCCGCCCTTGCAGCCCGTGTCAGATCCCGGCACGCCATCACTACCCGCGCACCTGCAGCACCCCAACGTCAGTTAGAGAAGGCACAAACACAAGACACACGCCAACCCCTACAGAGTACATTCTGTCCAAAGAGGAGGGTATCCTGCTCCCAGTATTCCAACCATTTCCTGGGATGGGATGGTTGAAGGCAGCAATATAACACCCTAGCTTAAAGTAGGTCAAACTGTGGCTTTACAGTATGTGACACACACACACACACACACACACACACAAACCACACACACACACAATTTGTGACATTGTGTACATAACTACATAATGTGATTGTGCCATACCTCTACGTGCCATATCATGGCACGTTTCCTTGCCAATGCCGGTGTTGGCACCGGTGACCAACACCGTCTTGCCACGTAATTGGACTGAAGATCGACACACACCCCCAGCAATCCATTTTCTCAACAGAACAATGCCTGGCGGTGCAACAAACAACATGGAAACAATTGATTCCCTCCCACATTATCACTTGAGAGCTGTACACTCTTAGAAAAAAAGGTGCTATCTAGAACCTTAAAGGGTTCTTCGGTTCTTCCCAAAAGTTTTCTACCTGAAACCTAAAAGGGTTCTACATGGAACCAAAATAGTTATCCTATGGGGACAGCCGAAGAACCCTTTTGGAACCTTTTTTCTAAGAGTGTAGTGGGTAGATTTGAGTGCAGAATATTATGGCTAGAAATATGTCAGTGAAGCTCTGATTATGTGTTTCTGGAGAAGGCAATGCAGGACTCTTAAAATCAAAATGTTCTGTGTTTTCTGACAGAAACTATTGAGTATTTTAACATGCTCCTGGAATGTATGAGCACTTGATATTAAGAGCTGGGAACTGTTGTTCAAAAACATTGAATAACATCAAGATAACATCTTAATAACGGATGTCTGCAGAGAGAGCATACATATATGCTGGCAAATTTAGTAAAGTGTTCTTCACAAATTAGGATTAACTCTACCAATTTTGTTATTGCCTGTTTAATAATAAAAAATAACAGCAAAGTATTGTATTAAAACATTAAGAAGAAAGACAAACCAAGTTGAATTATAATTGAGAATAAAAATTATCTTTAGAGCCTTTTCTTTAAACTGTTAAATCGATTTCATTTTCTGAGTGACTTCCTTGCCCCGCCTTCACATTTCTATTCTATATTTTTGAAGTGGTTATTTCATTGCAACAAACGCTTCAAATAGTACAAAGAACAACAAAGGCCATGACTTACAAATCACTGTCACCGCAATGACAGTGCCATACTTAACCGGCGCAGACTGATCAACTTCATCCCACATTTTATCCGTAGCCTAGGCAAAGACCTGCCAGACCATAGGTGGACGGACCGAATACCGTCCTCCTTGGGAGTCTACTCGTTCTAATCGAGGAATATTACGATGTTTGTCGGCTATGATGCTCTCATCTGAGAGTGAGGCTATGAATAGGTTTAAAGCAATTTAAATAGGGATTTAGTCTTCAGATTACGAAGCGATTACACTCGTATTCTCGCATGTATCATGGGCAATACGAGAGCAGCAGTGGTGTCGAAATACAAACTGTTACATTACATCTCTAGGTGTGAACTGAGTGAGCCCAGTCCAGCGAATGAAAACGCTGGAAACAAATGTTTACATACCAATGCAAATTAATATACAGAATTGTATAAACTAAGAGAATGAAATATGTATTTTTTTTTATACACATTTGTAAATATATAGGCATATGTTTATGTTGAATAGATTCATTTTGTTGTAGCCTATATAAGCACAAAAGTATACATTTCAACGTTTGAGTAGGCAATGTGCCACACACTAAGCAGGCAATCAAACACAACGTTGTTGATGTGCCCTCAGAACCTCAACCTGTGATGAAAAATATGGAGACTGTGTTAAAGTAAAGGTAACTTTTTGTCTCTGTTATACAGTGGGGAGAACAAGTATTTGATACACTGCCGATTTTGCAGGTTTTCCCACTTGCAAAGCATGTAGAAGTCTGTAATTTTTATCATAGGTACTCTTCAACTGTGAGTGACGGAATCTAAAACAAAAATCCAGAGAATCACATTGTATGATTTTTAAGTAATTAATTTGCATTTTATTGCATGACAAAAGTATTTGATACATCCGAAAAGCAGAACTTAATATTTGGTACAGAAACCTTTGTTTGCAATTACAGAGATCATACGTTTCCTGTAGTTCTTGACCAGGTTTGCACACACTGCAGCAGGGATTTTGGCCCACTCCTCCATACAGATCCTTCAGGTTTCGGGGCTGTCGCTGGGCAATACGGACTTTCAGCTCCCTCCAAAGATTTTCTATTGGGTTCAGGTCTGGAGACTGGCTAGGCCACTTCAGGACCTTGAGGTGCTTCTTACGGAGCCACTCCTTAGTTGCCCTGGCTGTGTGTTTCGGGTCGTTGTCATGCTGGAAGACCCAGCCACAACCCATCTTCAATGCTCTTACTGAGGGAAGGAGGTTGTTGGCCAAGATCTTGCGATACATGGCCCCATCCATCCTCCCCTCAATACGGTGCAGTCGTTCTGTCCCCTTTGCAGAAAAGCATCCCCAAAGAATGATGTTTCCACCTCCATGCTTCACGGTTGGGATGGTGTTCTTGGGGTTGTACTCATCCTTCTTCTTCCTCCAAACACGGCGAGTGGAGTTTAGACCAAAAAGCTCTATTTTTGTCTCATCAGACCACATGACCTTCTCCCATTCCTCCTCTGGATTATCCAGATGGTCATTGGCAAACTTCAGACGGGCCTGGACATGCGCTGGCTTGAGCAGGGGGACCTTGCGTGCGCTGCAGGATTTTAATCCATGACGGCGTAGTGTGTTACTAATGGTTTTCTTTGAGACTGGGGTCCCAGCTCTCTTCAGGTCATTGACCAGGTCCTGCCGTGTAGTTCTGGGCTGATCCCTCACCTTCCTCATGATCATTGATGCCCCACGAGGTGAGATCTTGCATGATGCCCCAGACCGAGGGAGATTGACCGTCATCTTGAACTTCTTCCATTTTCTAATAATTGCGCCAACAGTTGTTGCCTTCTCACCAAGCTGCTTGCCTATTGTCCTGTAGCCCATCCCAGCCTTGTGCAGGTCTACAATTTTATCCCTGATGTCCTTACACAGCTCTCTGGTCTTGGCCATTGTGGAGAGGTTGGAGTCTGTTTGATTGAGTGTGTGGACAGGTGTCTTTTATACAGGTAACGGGTTCAAACAGGTGCAGTTAATACAGGTAATGAGTGGAGAACAGGAGGGCTTCTTAAAGAAAAACGAACAGGTCTGTGAGAGCCGGAATTCTTACTGGTTGGTAGGTGATCAAATACTTATGGCATGCAATAAAATGCACATTAATTATTAAAAATCATACAATGTGATTTTCTGGATTTTTGTTTTAAACCTGCAAAATCGGCAGTGTATCAAATACTTGTTCTCCCCACTGTATGTGTTTTTTGTTCATTTTCAGTGTGCACTACTCATATATTTCATTTCCCAGTTGTAAATAATGTCCTAGAGAAGACATGATATTCTGTAAACAAAATATTTGATGAAGAATTGGAGTCTGAATTTGCCTGTTAAAAGTTATTTGACTAGGCTACACATTGAAGTACCCTGGACAGTTGCTTATTTTATAATCTGAGTATATATATTCATGAAATCCTGTAATTTGTTACTCAACCCTGTCCAAGACTACACAGTCTAGGCTTATAGCCTAGAAGCAGTCTTTGTGTACCATTATTTTGTTGAGTGGGCTACATGTAGGCCTATGTTCATGTACATGAATCCAAAAGTGAATAAATGATCCTGGATGACGACCCCCCTCTCTCTTTCACACACACACACACACACACACACACACACACACACACACACACACACACACACACACACACACACACACACACACACACACACACACACACACACACACACACACACACACACACACACACACACACACACACACAGTTCACTCTGTAAAATTGTAATGTGAGAACATAAAATTGCAATGTGAGAATGTAACATTAATCAGCACATCAATACAAAGTTTCTAAACATTAATAATCCTCACTTCCCGATAGGCCTACGGTTTTGGAAACCTTTGTAACTTAACTTTCACATCAGGGTGAAATAATATTTTCAAATACACTTACTGTATGCAGTTTAGCAAAGTTGCATCCTTGTTGCACCCTGTAGAATTTTAAAAAACACAGCCCCCAGCCGAGGTACGAAACTTCCTCCCCAGCTACGCGCCATTGGAAATTGGAGGGGAGGAAGTGTAGTCTCGGTTTGAGGCGGTGTTCTTTCCTAAACTGCATACAGTAAAAGTAGCTTTTGCATTTTAACAATTATTTCTTGCTTATATGAAAGTTAAATTCCAAATGTTTTCAAAACTGTATCGAGCGCGGTGTATTTGCATTTAGACAGAGCATTTTGCCAGCATCCAAGAAAAGGCGAAAGAGGAAGTCCAATGGCTCAGTGTAATGCAATGGGATGGGAGTCATGAATAAGTGGTAATCAATAGCATCATGATAGAACAAAATGGCTGCTTGCAGCTCCAATTAATTTGCCTTTAGTGAGTGTATGGATGTAAGTATTGACAAAAAAAATGTTGAAATTAATACTATTTAATATATTTGAGTATTAATGACCGTGTTAGAAGGTCATTGAATTGAATTATTGACGTTTTTAATGTACTTTATGAAAACAACGCCGTTTTAGGACAACCCTATTTCCTGAAACGCTTTGCCCCGCCTCTCTTCTTTACATTAATGGAAGCCAATCACAGTGCAGATTCTAAAGCGGAAATGACGCCAAACTTTGGTTTGACCAATGAAATTAGCTAAAAGAGGTAAACGTCTGCTCCTTCATGCGGATTAATATGCCTCCAATGGGGAACATGTAGCCCGCGAATATTTTCTGTGTTCTGGTTTATTGGCGTTCTGTTTTCGTATTGGAAAGGGTAAGTATTTAACTGTAATAGTTTATGGTCTACTTTTAGTTTAAGTGTGTCACAACTATATATTTTTGTTGTTGCCGTAAATATATCTAATATGCACACTAAACGTCGCAGTGGAAAGGCACCAATAGCGTAGCCTACACGTTGTGAGACTCGGTAGTAACATTACGCCGAAGCAGAATGTATTTTCCCCAAAATGTGTGTGGGGGTTCTTATTTGTTTGGAATGTGACTATTGCATTACGAGATTATGTATTCTGCAATACATGTGTATAACTTGTTTGACTCAAGGAACGAACAGCTGTTATATTGCAGACATGTACCTCAAATCTGTCATGCATGTAGAGAACTATTTTTCCCCCGCCCCTTTCGAAAATTTCCTAGTGGTTGCCAGGGACATTTTGCGAGAATTTCTATCACAAGGGACCAGTGAAGAATAATAGATTAACTCAATTATGTATATGTATATATTTTTGGGCCTAAGTAAATTGTCAGAGAAGCAATGCTTTCATTCAATATTTTACTTTAATATATATATATTTTTTACATCTTTAGAAATTCAATTTCAAAACATTATTTAAGTCTGAGTTGCATTGTCATCATTCAATCAATATACTTTTTTTTCTTCAATACTGTAGATTACAATATAATAAATGTATGAAATAAATTAACTTTATAGTTTCAGACAAGTTACACGTGACAGTTATAAAACATTGATATTTACTCAAGCAACAATGGCCTTTTATAATGTACTGTATGTTGTTCTGACACTGTTCATAGGGCTCAAGCGATAGACCTACACATTTAAATTATTCAGTGTGTCTTAGTTGTTCATTAGATATACTTGATCTGTTCAGCAATATGGACGGCGATTTATTCATGGAGTGTGAGGAGGAGGAGCTGGAGCCATGGCAACAGATGTATGACGACGTAGAGGAGGAGTTGGAATTCATAGAGGGCGACAACGACAACGGTGAGCATGCCCATTGGCCAACTATTGCCACGGAGACAGACTGGCACACCCTCTTGACTGTCATCTTAGTGACTGACTGATCACTGCGGCCCTTGTCATGGTCTTAATATGTATGAATGGTCAATGACCCAGTCATATAGGCTGTTAGCATAAGACGCGTGTCAAACTAATTCCACGGAGGGTCGAGTGTCTGCTGGTTTTCGCTCCTCCCTTGTACTTGACTGATGAATTAAGGTCAGTAATTAGTAAGGAGCTCACCTGGTTGTCTAGGTCTTAATTGAAAGGAAAAAACTAAAACCAGCAGACACTAGGCCCTCCATGGAATGAGTTTGACACCCCTGGCATAGGACTATGCTATGAATGTAAATAATATCAACGTTTATTTGTCCTGTGCACAGGATACAACAGCCCTAAATAGTACAGTGAAATGCTTACTTGCAAACTCTTCCTCAACAATGGAAAATTCAATATCAAAATCCAGAATAGAAACTGGAAAAAAAGAGCTCAGAATCAATACTAGGTCAGATCAAATAAAAACACAGGAGAATGTTAATTCTCATGTAGATCAACTGTACCTTGCTCTTTATGCCATTGTGTGTTTCCTGCAGAAGCTTCTTTTTCCTCCTCGACATCCCGAGAGACTCCAGTTCCCAGCATACCCTCCCTCACTCCCTCAGCTGCACAGCGTGTCCCGGCAACAGTTTCCAACACAGTCCCGTCATCTTCTGTCTTGCAGCGCACCACTACAGCACGTGAGTTGATGTTTTGGGGGAAGAATGGCGTCTCAAACACGCACTACCCAAAGGCTAAAACAGCTGTCGTTACTTTCAGGAACACAGGAAATGCTCAGGAATTGATTTTGATTATTTGATTATAGAGGAGAATTTACAAATGCGTTATACACCTCAGTCATACACTGTAAAGAGAATGCAACACTGATTATAATATACAGTAAGCCTACACTTTGAACCGAGGGCTGAAACAGTTGTAGCAGACATGAGTCCGGCTCATCCGTCTCGTGATGAGGTAGCCCCTGCCTGCGACTTAAAAATCAGTGTCACCCTCACCAAAGGGGAATGTCCTCTTGGTTTAACAGTCAAGACATTGGTTTCTCCCTTGGTAGACCCCGGGTCCAGTTCCCGCCTGTGACACTAACCACTAGGTTGTCCCCCTTCCTCTGTGTCCCTCAGCTCCTGTGTCGTCATCGGTGTTACCTCAATTTATGGTCCCCACGGGGGTCCCTGGTATGCCCTCTCTGGTGCCATCGGGCATGGTCCAGGGACAACAGCTGATCCAGATCCAAACCCCTACAGGTCTGAGCACCATGCTACTGCCCACAGCTGTTAACCCTGGTGCCGGCCTGGCCAATTCCCAGCAGATCTACTTCACCCAGGTGCGGACTGCATCGGTGCTTACGGATCTTCTCCGGCCTGCTCAGCAATGAATTAAGAATGTATTTAACTTCATCTCATTGTTACATCTCACAGGGTTTCCCGGTCCGAAACGTGAGGCCTGGGCAGAACCCTATGGGGATAGTTGTGAATTTACAACAAGGGCAGGTGATTCGACCCATCACTCTCCTCTCTGGTAATTGTGTCTCTTAAATAGACAGGTCAATAGACAGGTCCAGCAACATACTGGGGTCCCAAACACTCATTTTTTAAACGTCCCCAAGAAGCAATATATTGAGAGCAGCCATTTGGACAACATAGTGTATAGTCACAGCATTTTGTTAACAGCCCCCTCTCTCCTATGGTAGGACCTGGAGGGCAGTTCTTTGCTCCGTCTATGGGGATGCCTCAGGTTGTGACTCAGCCTGCACAGATTAGGCCCACTGCTGGCCCCAGTGGTGTTTTACGGCAGGCAGCGCCCGGCACCTTTGCCACTGTGCAAATCCCTGCCACCCTCACCATCCGCGGGGCCAGTCATGCCCCCCTCACCACCACAGCTAACACCATGGGCACACGACCCACCCTACTCAACCCTTCCTCACAGCCTCAGATTTGTAAGTTTTCTGGGTGGATCTCAATTGTCTAAATTCAATAAAGTACAGCTTTTGCATCTATTGTAAAATCTGTTGAACTTATCATGACCAAATGAATTGTGCACCCCGGCTTTCCTTTGTGCTATAGTGAAATGGAACCAAGTCCCAGTCGCTCTCCAATCACAGCTACTGCAGATCGTCAAGAGCAACAGCCAGGCCAATGTACCCGTGGCCACGCCCCTGACACAGGGCAACACCAAAGGTACAGGAATTACATCCATATCAGATCTATTGCTTATTGTCATATGCACTCGCTGGTTCTAAGTGTAAAAATGTCGCTGAGCAGGACATTGGCCAAATGTTTTCCTGTTCTGTTTGTTTTACAGTTGATCAGCCGATGAAAATGTGCCCCCGATGTGGAGCCCAATTCAAAATGCAAGAAGCACTTCAAGGACATATGTGTGTAAGAAACTTTATCATATGCACCTTAGAACATCCCAGATATTAAACCATGAACCACAAGTAATGATGAGCATGATGGCAATTTAAACTGCATTGAATTCCCCCCTCACAGTTCTGCTGTCCAGACCTGGTCAATACTGCAGGGCCTTCCAGCAGCAGTGGCACTCAGAACCCCCTGCCAGAACGGACCCCCAGCTCCAATCCAGACCCTCCACCTAAAGTGGTTATGCTAGTGGATGATTTCTACTATGGCCACTTCGCGGGCCAAGAGTCCCTGGTCGACAGCCAGCCCAGCAAGCTGAACTACTCCTTCAAATGTATCATCTGCCCCAAGAGGTCCAATAGCAACATTAGGTGAGAATGGGGTCAGCTGCTCCACACACACACACACAGATAAAGGATGACCATCAGTTGATTTGAAATTACAACATTTAGGGGCAGAAGTATCAATCAAATGTTTGCATATGAAACATTTCCACAAAAGTATCTGGACCACTTATTCAAGTGTTATAACGATGCAAATCTCAATTTAGACTGGAAGGATGTTAACTGTGGCGTGTGTGTGTGTGCTCGGCAGGCTGATGGACCACATGAAGCAGCACCCAGAGATGACTAAATGGGTGGACCAACTGACCTCCTGCCAGCACTGCTTCCGCCAGTTCTCTACCAGCGCCCAGCTCCAGTACCATGTGGAGAATGCCCACGGGCCCACTCAGTCTTCCAGTACGCCCTCGCATATTTCAATACTTACATAATCATCTGTTATTAAATATGCATCCTGTGAGAATCATAAAACTAAGTTGCATTTGATGGACGAGTCATGAATGTTTTCTCTATTGACTGTGCAGCTTGTTGTAAGATCTGTGAGTGGGCATTTGAGAGTGAGCCTGTGTTCCTGCATCACATGAAGAACACCCACAAACCAGGAGAGATGCCCTATATTTGCCAGGTTGGTGACCCTTCACCTCCAGTTAAACAGGATAGAATAAACACAGGCCACCTTTCCATTTACTGACAGAACCACACCTTCCTGAAATCACACCCCTTCCTCTTTTCTAGGTGTGTCGGTACCGGTCTTCTTTCTTTTCTGATGTGTACAACCACTTCTGTACCAGTCATGCGAAGACATGCAACCAGCTGTGTGTCTACTGCCTGAAGGTGTTCAAGAGCCCCAACTCTTACCAGCAGCATTACATACGCCACCAGGTAGAGAAACAACCCTACTAGCAGCATTACATACACCACCAGGTAGAGAAACAACCCTACCAGCAGCATTACATACACCATCAGGTAGAGAAACAACCCTACCAGCAGCATTACATACGCCACCAGGTAGAGAAACAACACTACCAGCAGCATTACATACGCCACCAGGTAGAGAAACAACACTACCAACAGCATTACATACACCATCAGGTAGAGAAACAACCCTACCAACAGCATTACATACGCCACCAGGTAGAGAAACAACACTACCAGCAGCATTAAATACGCATGGCGCTTGCAAAGCCAGGGTTATGGGTTCGATTACCACGGGGGACGAGTACGAGAAAATGTTAGAATTGTTCCCATTTAACTGTTGTAAAGAATTTACTTAAAAAAAGGTATTTTCTGCAAAAAAGTATTTATGGCCTTGTTTCCCGCACTTATATTAAACCTAGTCTTGGATTAAACACCAATCTCAATAGAAATTCTTCATTGTGTGTTTTTAGTTCAGGACTAGCCTTAATCTGGGTCTAGGGAACTGGTCCCATATTTTTTATAAAGGCAGTGGTACTGAAAAGTAGTTCCTCTTGTACAAAGGAAAAAAGAGATCAGCAGTTTCTTCTGCATTTAATGTATAACGCTGAGCCCATCTCTTGATTTTTCAGACCAGTAGAGCGAGTCACTGTAACAAGTGCCGTTTGCAGTTCCTCTCCGCCACGGACAGGATGGAGCACAAAACCCACAGCCACAGGACCTTCTGCAAGCCCAAGCAGCTGGAGGGGCTCCAACCTGGGACTAAAGTGAGTTGATGAACAGCTTCATTTCACTGATTAGGCCTTCTCTTAGTTGTGCCACAAGGTGGCGTCATCCACAGAGAAACGTCTTGCCACTATATCTACACTCTTAGTAGAAAAGGAGCTATCTAGAACCTAAATGGGTTCTTTTGCTGTTCCCATAGGAGAACCCTTTGAAGAACCTTCTTGGTTCCAGGTAGAACCCTTACAGAGGGTTCTACATGGAACCCAAAACAAGGGTTCTACATGGAACCCAAAAGGGTTTTCCTACAGGGACAGCCGAAGAACGCTTTTGGAACCCTTTTATCTTAGTGTGGAGATTTAGGCAATTCACTTGTTGGACAGAACAACGGTTAACCAAAAAGCAATGCATGTCCTGGATTTGGAAAAATGGGGTTAAACACCGTGTTGTATTCTTGTCTGTGTACTTAGGTGACCATCAGGGCATATGTCCACCACAGGGGACAGTTGCCCAAGAATGTACCTATGGACTATAAGATGACAGGCCCCACTCCTCAAGCAGGCCAGACCTACACTAACAGCAACATACAACACAAAATACATCCGTCCAAACCACCTCCACAAACAACCAAAACCACCATGAGGAAATCCATCAAGCAGTTGGACCTGCTCACCAAGTTTCAGAAACAGAGGTGAATAATAGTCATATTGTTGTGCATTTCTTCTCCATGGAGAAACTACAAATCCCAGGAGCACATTCGGTCTTCTATCTTTAATGTCAGACTTAGTTTTTGATTGAGCCATATGCTAGTAGAGCTACCTGGCCCTCTGATAGCATGTATAAACACAATCATCATTTGGAGGGTGTTTTATATTTTGTTATTTTTCACACATGTACAAGTGTGTATTAATACGCGTGTGTGAGTGAATTGGAAATACGTTTTTTTGCATATCTCCCTGAGACACCCTCGGAGAGTGGGGTCACTGCCAGGGGTGGTGTATAAACACATCTATTGTGTCTGACCTCTGTGTGACCTCCTCTACAGTGTGTCTCTAGTTAAGCAGCGGTGCATGGAGTGCAGCTCAGATGTACCCAGCTTCCCCGACCACTACCCCACCTTCGTCCACTGTGCCGTGTGCCCCTACAGCACCGGCTGCTCGCGCTCCTACGCAGACCACATGATCACGTGAGTTAAGCTTCATTATCAATATAGATAATGTTTTATTTCATTATCAGAATGGATAATGTTTTATTTCATTATCAGTATGGATAATGTTTTATTTCATTATCATCATAGATCATGTTTTATGGTTAATTCATTGATCATAGATGACTTGGAAAGTTTGATAGCGTTATTTTCTCTTGTTGCAGAAATCATGCACCACGTATGAAAACCAACCACGTCCCCCTGCACAAGCGACCACCCCCTTGGTAATAGACACCTGTGTTGTGTTTTTGATATTTTTGGATTTGCTTGTTACTAGGGACTCTTACCAACCTTCTCTCCCTTTGTCCCACACAGCTATTTGAAGCTGCGGTGTGTGGTCTGTGACTTCAGCTCTCAGACGGGCGACCTTATGGCCAAGCACCTGGCCCTGTACCGAAGTCACGGCTCCAGCACCTGTACACCAAACGGTGGGTGTCTTCAAGCTCCCCACAGAACTCCAAACAGATAGCCTTTGCATGTGTATGTCAGTTTTATCATGGAAGGAGAGGAATGCTTTATATTGGCAGTCTAGAAAATTACTGCTAATGAACTACAATGCATAAGCATTTAAACATAAACATTTTATAATTTAAACAGCATTAATCTTATTCATTAAACGTACTATAACCAGGATGGCAACAACCCAAAAAATTACATCTATTCATGGTGACATTTGTGCCAAATGTGCCAGCAAAAGAGCACCATGATTTGAAAAAGATATCTAGTTGTGGTGGATTGGTGTCGTTATCTTTGTCTGTTTGCTTCGCTGTTTAACTTGGCCTGATGCCAAATGTTTTGTTGCACAGGTTGAGCTTATCTCCCCTGAGAGACATGGTTCACACCAGATCTTGTACAGTGAGATACATGGTATGATACACACCTTTATATAGGACTCCAGAGGGGGCCTTCTCTCATAAATATTTGTACATCTATGTTGGTTAGGCCAAAGCCTTATGTTCTGGTCATGTAAAACTATTTTTACAAACTTGTTAAACTAATACAATTGAAATGGTGAGGGAGTATAGGCATAGTGTGTGTGTGTGTTTTTGTCTACAGAAAGTAATGTTGCAAAAGATGAACCACACACTGTTATTCACAACCACACACAACAGCTATTTACTACCACACATACCCCTTCTCTTAATTAATGAGGTAAAAGAACGCTACATGGCTGCATCCCATGTCGCTAGTTCACACATTATAGCAGGGATCATCAACTAGAATCAGCCACGTGACGATTACATTTTTATCTTGAGGGGATGGTCGGGCCGAAACATAATTACCAATAATTTGTAGACCGCAAATTGACCTCGAAGCCTAAACAGATATAATATTTGACTAAAACATAATACTTTCTTGCATACATTTGAATACAATCACATATCTCTCTATTATGCGTGGGAATACATTGGAACAGATTTATAAAGTGTAAATCACTTGGAGCTGATTTGCTGTTGTGTGTACAGTCTCAAGGCCAAATTCGGCCTGCGGACCGCCAGTTTGAGAACCCTGCACTACAGGAACTGGCAAACAGATTTTTGTACATCAAGACACACTCCAAAGCATGTTTTGTGCCAAAGTAAATATGAAAATGTCCCAAGTGCAGAGGAGGAATGTCTTACCAATCTGTTTTCTTCTGACGTTTATGTTGTCTTCAGACTACTGGCCAGTTAAGAAGGGGTTTTAGTTTTCCCTGTTCCCTATCTAGCCACATAGTGTTGTAAAAGTGGACTAGCGCTGAAATAAGAAATGCCCCATGGTATTATAATAGTTGTGTCAACTTGTGGAGCTGAAGAATAACTGTTGTTCCTGTGATTTCCCCCTCCCTCCCCCACAGAGTCTCTGGAGTCTGACATTGAGTTCTGCCAAGAGGAGGACAAATCCGGAGAGGATGTGGAAGTGGTGAGGTCTGAATGGGCGTTAATGGAGAACTGGAGAGAACCTCTGCTGAGTGGCACCGACTGCCCCTTCGCAACCATCCTCGACTTCACAGAGAGCTGCGGTCCTCGCCAGTCCTTAAACAAAAACAGCGACGCTATCGACTACTTCAACCTGCTCTTCCCGTACTCGCTCATGGAGCTCATCGCCAGTGAGACCAACGCAGAGGCCAAGACCTGCCAGTTTCTTGGGCAACGCGACCCGGACTGGGTCCCTGTCACTGCTCACGAGATCAAGGGCTTCATAGGTCTCAGTATCCTCATGGGCCTTCAGAGCCTCCCAGAGCCTGCCAACTACTGGTCCTGGCAGCACTACGACAACTGCCACACCTTCTTCAGGGCCATGTCCATCAAGCGCTTCCAGCAGATCTCCACTAACATCCGGATGGGTAGTCTGCTCACCTCCATGGAGGGAGAGGGTAGTGGCAGCGACAGGCTGCGTCTCTTCAGACCTATGCTGAGCATCCTTGGCGACTCCATGTGGGAAGCCTACCAACCCAACCGGTGCCTGGCCATCGACCGGGCTCTGCTGCCCAGCCTGGAGACCGAGGCCGGCCAAGCCAAAGGGAACCCCAAGGCCCAACCAGGGGTGTGGCTGCTGTGTGACTCCAAGTCGGGCTACTGCCACCGCCTGCTCCTCCACATGGGGAGGGAGAAGGAGCTGGGGTTCAGTGTAGTGCCCCCCTTAGTGGAGGGACTCCAGCAGAAACACCACCAACTCTTCCTGGGTAGCTCACTGGCCTCTGCCCCCCTCATGCGGAAGCTCTTGGACCAGGGCATTTACGCCTCCAGTTCCTTTCCTCCACCAAGCCCCATCCTCCCCAGGGAGCTGTGGGAGCATGGTCACCTGGAGAAGCCTGGGGACTTTCTGCAGAGGCAGCTGGGTCCCCTGCTGGCCACCCGCTGGAAAGACACCAAGGAGATGGGCTGCCTGTCCACCAACGCCGGGCCGGGGCAGCCAGACACAGTGTGGAGGAAGTCTCAAACCAAAGTGGGCGAACTCAGCCCCATCGAGCGGCCCTTAGCCTTCCGACTTCTGCAGGAGAACATGCGAGGTGTCGACATCTGCAAACAGCTGCTGGCCTGCAACCCGCTAGGAGGGCTGCCATTAGACAAGCACT
This sequence comes from Thymallus thymallus, assembly GCA_023634145.1. Classification (NCBI taxonomy): domain Eukaryota; kingdom Metazoa; phylum Chordata; class Actinopteri; order Salmoniformes; family Salmonidae; genus Thymallus; species Thymallus thymallus. The sequence goes on along the minus strand of CM042415.1, from coordinate 28,699,521 downwards.
GGCGCAGTCTCTTCTGGTTCCTGGTCAACCTGAGCATAGTCAATGCCTTCATAGTGCTGCGGGAGAGCCGCAAAGAGAACCCTCCATCGTGGGTGCAGGGCGGGCTCTTTACCCAGGCAAACTTTCGCAAGCGCTTAGGGCACCAGCTAGCCAAGTGCGCAGAAAGACAAGCACGCATCCACTCTGAGAGTAAGGAGGGACCAGCGGGCGTGCGAGAGGTTGCACTGCAAGGCAATCCAAATAAACTAAGGCACAGATTGGTTAAACTCACTGCCAAGACCAAGAGATGCAAGAACTGCAATCTGAAGAACCTGCGCCATGAGAGCGTGTTTGGATGCGTCGTTTGCAAAGCCAACCTGTGCAAGCAGCCCAGCTGCTTCTGGGAGTATCATGGCTTCTCACCCCACCACTTAGGTCAATCATTTATTTGATGCTTTGTAGATGCACACGCAATAATATAATCTTGTATGATACCAAAACATATATAATCAATCCCAAGACTAGCTTAATCTCCATGAGTATACAAGCGTCAAAAACATTGTCTGTGACTGATTGACCTTGAAACTGTAAAGGTGAAAGATGATATGACTAATACATTACGACAGGGAAAACAAGGTCAACATAGTTCAACCTGAAACACAAATGTTTGTTGTTCCACCTACATTTAGCTGCATGCTCTTCCTCTTTAAATCTAAACTCTTATCCTCTTTTTTTTTGGTTACAGGCTCCCCTAATGTTGGTTTCATCATGGAGGACATGAGGTACTTTACGAGACTAACTCCAGCCGTCTCATCCTGGTTTCACACGATTTCACACAAAATATTGTGATTTAATTTAGATGTTTTATCTGTCATGCCTCAAATACCACTCATCTTTCTTTCCTGCTTTCTGCAGAAACACCACGGGAGCAGACCACTTTGACGACAGCACCGAGTGGGGTCCCTTAGGGCCGGAGAGTGACCTGGACGAGGCAATGGCCCCAGTGGAGGACATGGGCTCAAACACAGACGAGGAAGAAATGGAGGTTGAAGGTTTTGACAAGGACATTGATGACATTTTTCATGAAGGGGAGTCTAAACAGCAACCTACCGCATCTGATCCTCCCGTCACCCCTCCGACAGTACGCCTGGTGGTAAAAGAACGAGAGGACACCCTCTCTGTTCGTCTGCTGAGGATAGTGCTGTTCGCCCTGTGCAGCGGGGTACGTCAAGCCGCTAAACAGCTATCCACCCAGTCCAATCTCATCCGGGCCTGGCTGAAGGATAAGGAGAGGCAGCTGGAGCGTGATGGCCGGGGACCCGGCAAGGGAGAGGCGGTGGAGCGCATGGTGGAGTGGGTCATGGCCCAGCGTGAGCAGCAGCTGCCGCTCAATGAGGAGAACCTTTTTCAGAGGGCTTCTGAGATCCACAGCCAGGACGGCCACAGCAGCGCCTTCCGCATCTCTTACGACTGGGCTGTGAGCTTCATGCTGCAGCATAGCCTTGGCTGGCAGGCTGTTGGGCGGACTGCTACGGTCAGCTGCCGCTTGCCACGCTCCATGGAGGACAACGCTAACTCCTTCACCAAGTTCACCCGCAAGCACATCCAGGCCCACGATCTACCCCACACAGGCATTGCTGCCATGGACGAGCTATCCGTCTTTGTAGACATTGAGGCACTTGCGGATCCAGCCAAAGTGGACAAAGAAGGGGCTCTCCAGCTGGTGGGAACCAAGGAACCTCTGGTCACCATCTACCTGTCAGCGCTAGCCGATGGCACCATGCTACGCACTCTGGTCCTAATCAAGGGGCAGCTCCCCGAGATGCAGGGTATAGGCCTTCCCAACTCTGTCCTGCTGGAGGCCAAGGTGGAGGGATTCACCAGGGACCAGGAGTTGGCGCTGTGGGAGTCTCTGGTGTGGCGCCAACACATGCTGGACCAGAGCAGGAGTACCAAAGGCATGCTGATCCTGGATGGCCACCGTGGACACGTGTCTAAGGACTTCCTGACCACCCTTGGTGCCACTGGCACCCTGCCAGCCGTGGTCCCCACAGGCTGCACCTGTCGCCTCCAGCCCCTGGAGATGTGCCTGCGTCCCGTGCTGCAGAGTTTCCTGCTGGCCCGCTGGGTCCGGTTGGCTGCAGAAGGCGGGGCAGCAGGGGTCACACACAAAGACCTGGTGCAGCTACTAGTGGCCTGGCTAGTGGAGGCCTTATCCTACCTAGATGAGCAGCCTGATCTGCTGCGACAGTCCTTCCACCTCACTGACTTGGTCCCTGGGCAGCGGGACCAGGAAATGACTAAGACTCTGGCAGAGACCCAGTCAGAGTTGATAAGTACTCTCAGAGAGGCCCTGCTAGGTCCTGAGGTTCTGGAGCCGGAGTCACCAGCAGAGCTCGAGCAGGAAGACAGCAGGGGCACAGAGGACATGGAGGCTGGAGAAGAGCAGGTAGATGAGGATCAAAAGGCTGGAGAAGAGAGGATAGATGAGAAGCAAGAGGTTGATGAAGAGAAGGAAAAGGGAGAAGGAAAGGTAGATGAGGTAGATCACAAGGCAGCTCTAGAAATGGAAACAACAAAGGATAACATCTTGGAAAAGGGAGAGGAAGAGATGGAGCCGCTGCCAGAGAGCCAGGAGACTGGAGGGTCCCATGAGGAGGTCTCCCCATCTTAGTCCTTCCCTTTCACAAACTCTTGCGCTTCGGTCCTGCACAAAAACATCTGCCGTGTTCCCTTAGGCCACACAGCCTGTGGGTCTTCCCTGCAAATGGCCACAGTGCATACTGTTACAGTAGAATCGGTCAACCTTTTAACCTTTTTGTATGTAATCAGTGTGGGGGAACTGAGTGGGGATCCCTTGTTGGACTTCACAGATTCTATGTTTTGCTTTAATGAACACTATAAGACTCACAACAGACTGGATCCAAACTCCATGAACCATAAGGCATGTTCTTGTTTTGGAAGTTGCTGTAGTGGTAGAAATCAAGGCCTAAACTGATCATCAATTGAACACAAAACATTTGAAGGTGCTATACTGTACTTTAATTACGTTTGATGATATTTACTATGCCATGTTTAGTCTTTTTTTAAAGTTCAATGCCAGATTGGTGTTGAACGTGAACTTTGATTGGCTTTTTTACAGATTGGTGTTGGTTTACACATTTTCCCCCAACTTTTGCTTCCTTATCCCATATTGCACTCAAATGACTTTACATACGTTCTTTCCTTGCCTTGAAAGTAGCTAATCTATGGGCGTGAGAGACTCTTGTCATATTGCTAGAAGGCTAGTGATGACTAGGCCTACAGCTATATAAAGTATTATATTTCTCTCAATGAGGACTTATTAAGATAAAAAGATTGTAGTACTGAGGAATAATTGGAAAGCTTGAGAAATGGTGGGAATGTTGAGTTCCTTAGGGAGTTACATAATACCTAATGCATTTTGCAGATGTCTGATATTTTCATAACTGTACCTCATTTGTCACAGTCATGGACACACACATATATTAAAGTAAATTAAATGAATCCTTTCCTTTTTCTGATTTGCCTTTGGTCTTCTCAATACGTCCAAAGAGACATGGGGGATATTGAAATGGTGACAACTTCAATCCTGAAGTTTCTGAATCTCTTGGAAGAAAAACATTTCTTAATCAAATGTCTAGGCGTTAGAGGCACCTATTTCCTGCACCCAAATGGTAACTTTGATTATTGACAGCCTACGCTTTAAATTCTTGAAAAATAGAACTTAAAGATGTCTTATGGGCTTAGTACAATTATCTACGATCATATCATTGGGCCTAATTCAAAATATAAAGTTGTAATACTCTATTGTTTTATGTTTTTGTTGTCATTTAAGTCTGTGATGTATATCTTGAAAATATGATTAAAAAAAGCTAAGTCAATCTTATGGATTAAGTCCTTACATCCATAGTTGCTTCTCATTTGAAAGAGGTTGTTTTTCCAGCCCCATCCCAGGCGGGGCTACCTGAGTCCTGAAACACAATATTGTTAAAACTTCATATTGTGGCTTTAACCTAAACTCACATTTCCCCCTTGACACAGTTTAAGTAGGATCAATAGACCGTATATCAGTATGGACCATAGTAAATAAACTGTAAAACAAATTCAACTAAGATGCATATTCCTCACGTGTAAATGTTTTTATTTTATAGTGTATTGAAAGCAGAACACGTTACCTTGCTTTGCGCCAGAAACGTGTCAGATAAATGTTTTGTTGACATCAAATATGAACTTCACGCACTTGAGGAAACCGGCTGTAGAAAGTATTATCAAACCATAACAGAGGACAGGACTATCGCACTGTGGTATCTCTTCGTTCATAAATTAATGGATGAGTTTGAGTTTGCGCTCAATACTTATTTCTACGTGCAACGCTATGTTGCCAAAAACACTCCCCTTTCCTCTCTCAAGCCATTTACCCTACAAAACCTTCCCAAGCATTCCTTCACTCTGATGCCAGCTGAAAGAACCTATAGAAAGCTCAGATCCCTGTGGACAACTTTGACGAATAAAGTCTGCAATATGGGTTTGTGCAATCGTCTTGCTTTTTCACTCATTTTCGTAACTTTTAGGAATCTGTCAAAAAACGTTAATGGGTAATGACAACGTTAATGACTCAGCGTGGACTAGAACATAATGCAAACCACTCTCCTATAGTGTCAACTTTCCATTGACGCATTTAAACTAGAGCTGAATGTGTTATGTTGCATTATATAAATGCATATTTGAGTTAGACAACCAATTAAATATGTCTAAAACGAAAATGTGTGCGTCATTTCTGCAGTTCTTGCTGAAAATATAACGTGCATCCAAATACCATTGCTGAATGGTGATTAGTTTCACCAACAATTACGTATACAAATGTATATTTGTGCTAGTGTAGGCTATATTGTCACTCGAGCCTTGTTTTAAAAATGCAAAAAGAATGGATGAAATGGAAGTTACAGTGACATCTCAATGAGATTTCATCGTTTAATATTTTCCTGATTTAGCTGCTTGCTATGTTTTTACGGCAGGATACTTTGCCTTTCACACCATTTTGAATTAATGAATAACCCTGAGTAAAAACAGGGTTCCGCATGGACCTTCACACCTGGTCACACAATTGCATAGGTTTTGTGGTCTAAATAATGCTGCCACTAGACTGCCTGATTCACGTTGTATTAGTAGGCTAGCGTTTTAATGGGGTCCTGTTTATTCAGTGTAGAACAGTGTTACTTTGGGGGCCGCTTTGGGTTGAGACAATCTTTTCGAGTGCCGCACAGATCTTACATTTGTTGTACTTTAGCTTTCAAAATGATCAATAGAAAGCAAATTCAAATCAATAGAACACATGCAATTAATTTAATGTACATCACAAATATATACATGAACACAACAAGTAGGCTACATCACATATTAAGGGTTAGGCTACCTCATTAGTTGGAACAGCGAAAATGTCCCTTCTGCTTTTTGACTGAATTTATTGGAAATGTGTAGTCTGTTGCAATCCTTGTTAGGCAATCCAGGTGTCCATTGGTCAGTCTGTTTCTCTGTTTTTGTTTCACAATGTTCATTGTTGAAAATGTTGCTTCACATGAATAAGTGCTGACAAAAAATGATGTCACCTTTTGCACGCAATGCTTCAGAAGTGGATAGTCTGTGTCTGACACAAGGTTCCAGAAATCAGCAGCACCTGATCTTAGTTCACCTTGCAATGTGTCATTTGCCTGCAGCTCTACTATCTCACTCTCTATTCCAGCACGGTCAGGACAGAGAGCGGTGATGACTGGGGTCAGGGATGACACTGGCACATGAAAGGGGTTCTCAGGGAAGTTGAAAAAATCCTTGTACTCCATGATGTCATTGAATCTTGATTCAAACTCCAACACATGCACAAATCCATCATAGCTAAAATGTTGCAGTAGGTCTGTGGTGGATGAGGTGACTGCTCTGAGCTTTGGGAAATGAACAAAACCTCTGTCAGGTATGAACAGCGTGGTGATTTTGTCTTGAAATGCTGTGACCACACGTAGCATTTTGCCCGGAGTTTTAGCCTTCCCTTGGAGCTGGAGATGAACTGTGTTCAGGTGGCAGGTGATGTCCGTTAAAAAAGCCAGCTTTATTTTTTTTTCCAATTGTTTACACGCAATTTTGAAAACCGGGTTCTTTTTTTCAAAATATAATCACAATTATCCAAACACCACACTCAATTTGCATAATTCCTAGATTGTTTGCAAAATGACACACTTCAGTCAAAACATACACACTTCAGTCAAAACATATACACATATTTGTGAAAACACTATTAGTTTTCATTTAACCAACACAGTCCTCAATGATCAGACACTGTTGCAGCCAGTTTCACACTGCTGTGAGAAATAAAAAAACACATTTGTAAAAAAAACTAATTTTAGGAAATAGCATGTGTTAGATTTTTACATAGACTTTGACTCTGAAGAGAACCTACTGTAAAAGCAACAAGAATACTGTAACTATTCATCATCTCTCCGTCTGGCTGGATCAGGCCATAAGATTTCATCCACGTCACAGGCTGTGTCTTCATTGGCAAGGCACCGAGTCCACCCCTGCACAGAAGCTGCTTCGATATGATCACAGGCCTGCTCCATGGCCTGAATGAGGGGCAAACGGTCATAGGGCCGCAGGTCGTATACCTTCCACCGCCATGCTGAAAAAATACTATTCTATTGGATTCAGGAAGGGGGAGTATGGGGGAAGGTATAAGACTTCAAATTCAGGGTGCTCATGGAACCAATTCTGGACCAGAGCAGCCCGATGGAATGAGACATTGTCCCAAACGACAATGTACCGCATCTGGTCCACTTGGTTTAATGCTGTGACAATCTCGTGCAATCTGTCAAGAAATGCAAGTATTAGATTTGCATGGTGGTGGAGGACCCCATTTTGTGTAATAGCAGCGCAAAGGGTGATGTTACCCCCTCGCTGCCCTGGCACATTGGTGATTGCCCTGTGTCCAATTACATTTCTCCCTCTTCTTGTTTTCGCAAGGTTAAATCCAGCCTCATCCACATATATAAATTCATGTTGAATTTCTGCAGCATCCATTTGCAAGACTCTCTGAAACACAGTAAAAGACAATAAGATGCTATTCAATATCTATTGCACAGTATTTGTTTGTGGCAGAACATTATGAGTAGTGCACAATACCACACCATAGTAAGATGAACAATACATACCTCCAATACATACCTCCACATACTCATTGCGCAGATGTTTCACTCTCTCTGAATTTCTGTCAAATGGTACCCGATACAGTTGCTTCATGTATATTTGATTTTTCTTGTGGATTCAACTTAATGTTGACAGAGAGACTCGTTGGATGTTATTGAAAATATGGTCATCATTGATGATATTGGCTTGGATTTCTCGCAGCCTGATACAATTATTGGTCAAAACCATGTTCACAATGGCGGCCTCTTGTGCACGAGTGAACATAGGGCCCCTTCCACCTTAGATAGATAGATAGGTACTTTATTGATCCCCCGGGGGGGAAATTTCATTGTCAAGCAGCTACAACAAAAACACAGGGCAGGTGCAAAATGCCACAACGAAAGTACACAAAAGACAGATACACGGTACATGATACATAGAGCGGCAGTATGAAAAAGTATAGAAATACAGGATATCTGGAGTGCAAAAAAAAAGCTATAAAAGGACATTGCATAGTATGAGTGGTTGGCTGAATATGTACACTATACATTGGTGGATGTTGGATGGTTAACTATACTATACAGGTTGATGGCAGAGAAATACTTCAGTAGCTAATGCGTATGATGTCCTCGACCCTCAATCCTATGTAAAAAAAATATATAAAAAAATACACATGCAGCCTACTGTCAAATGTCACAGTAAACAATATTGATGATAAGTACAGCAAGCTTCAGTTTCAATGTACTGTGTGGTTAGCTTACCTGTTTTCTCGATGAAATGTCTGAATTACTGACGCAAAAGTATTTCTGCTGAGATTTGGTTGAACTCTTTGTCCAGCTTCCATCAGTGTCAGTCCATGGTTGATAACATGGTCAATAAGTGTTGCACGGATTTCTTGAGTCAAATTTGGTCCTTGTCTTCTTTGTTCAGGTTCTATCAACTCTTCAAGCCGCTGCCAGAGAACTCTTCCCTACCTCTTCCTAGGCCTCTTCCTCTATCTCCTTCTTCTCCTCTTCCTCTACCTGAGCCTCCTCCTCTACCTCCTTCATCTCCTCTTTGAGCTCCCCCTCTCACTCTTCTTCTTCTTCTTCTTCTTCTTCTTCTTCTTCTTCTTCTTCTTCTTCTTCTTTTTCTTCTTCTTTCTTCTTCTTCTTCTTCTTCTAGCTCCTTCCATTTTTGTTGAAGACAGGTGAACTCACCTGCTGCCTTTTATAGCACACCTGAGTGCTGCGTTTTCAAATTAGCACATGTGTGCTTCCACACCTGGTGGATGTGATTATCCAATTCGTTCATTAGTGTGGTCATTGGCAATCAGGGGCTTTGTAATGACAAGGAAGTAACCTCACAATCCTTATCTGTGTCTAAGGTGTGAAAATGTGTGTAGAGTTTTACAAATCACTGTGTGTAATGTTTTGCAAAAAGGGTGAAGCAGACATTGTGTGTAATGTTGTGCAAATCTGTGGTGTTTTGCTCATTGGAGGAGAATTTTGCAAATTGTGTGGACATTTTTATTTTAGTGTGTAAACAATCGTAAAAAACGAATATCCATTGTGGATCATCCAGCTCTGGCTCTTTTCCTTTGCTTTTAACAAAGTTACGGTTTTGAGGGAGGAGAGAGACAAATCTTTCTAAAACTCTGCCACACGAAAGCCATCTCACTTCATTGTGAAATATCAAGTCGCGGTATTCTGTCCGGTATTCCTCCAGCAACTCGCGGAATTGGCGGTGATTCAGTGCGCTCGCAATAATCATGTTCACTACGCGCACGACGTCCTGCATCACATTCTGTAATTCAGTCTTTGAGTTTAGCCACAAGTTCATTCCTGATGAATGATACAATGAAATGTAACAAACTTGGCAATATCCTCTCTCTTTCTCGTCAGGCCTAAGAGTCCCTTCTCCTTCCCTCGCATGTTTGGTGCACCGTCAGTGCACACAGATGCAAGATGTGACCAGTCAATGTTATTAGCTTTCAGAATATCCTCTCCTCGTGTTTGTCCCCGAAGAGGCAGTAAACATAAAAGTTCCTCTCTGAGCGACCCATTTAGCGGGAAGCGGACCCACACACATAATTGGGCAATGTCACTTATATCAGTGCTTTCGTCAAGTGCAAGAGTATAACACGGCGCCATAGATATGTCAGCAATCAATTGCTTACCGATGTCCTCGCCGATATCTTCTATGCGTCTTGTTATGGTCGAGTCAGAGAGTTGCAGTCCCTTAATTTGCTTTAAATTAGCTTCCTTGTTTGTAAAATCAGCATACAATATTTCGGCTGAGGCCAAAAAACATGCTTTGACAATTTCTGCGTCTATGAAGGCCTTCTTGTTTCTTGCGAGTATCCAAGCAATCTGGTATGTTGCCTCTGTCGTTTTCTCTGCAACAGTGCTAGATATGTTCATCATTTGTTGTTGTCCTTTGAGTTGCGATATTTTGTTGTTTCTGAGGTTGCTTTGTGGCTGATATGTTTTGTCAAAATGGGCATGGTGTGATTGGAAATGTCGCTCTAAATTGACTGTCTTTTGGTAAATAAGACAGAGTGAGCTGGTCGCATCATGCAGTACACAAAAACATGTCTTTCCATTTCTCTTGGAACTTTCTGTGTTCTTCTTCAATAGACCGTATCCTTCTCTTAACCACCAGTCACATTAGCTCTTCCCCCTCATTTTCATTGTCAACAGATTTACGTTTCGTTTTAATAATAAACCTATTCATGCAAAAGTAGGCCGTAGTAGCATTAGGAAACTGTGTCGATCGCTCTCTGGCTGAGCACTCACGTTAAGCGCTTAATTGCCTTTATGTTCAACAACTGCTATACTGCCATCTATCTGCCGTCCAGGGAATAATAGATATAACGTGACTCAGGCCTGCATTAAACACATTGCTTTGAAATTCAGTCATTGTCATGTATAATTATTGGAAAATTGAAAAGTCACCGCGGGCCGCGCAAAGAGTAACACTGGTGTAGAAGTTATCTTGCTCTAGTGCTTGTTGCCTTGTTCATCTGAAATGCTCCACTTTATCATGATGACTCAGCAGAACCAGTGAAAATCATCAACTTTCTATGCATTTATTTACTTTATACAATTAAATTACAAATGGAAAAATCCTTTTGACAGTTAATAGACTGTAGCCTATTTTCATAAAACAGATAATTTTTATAGAGCCAACAATGATGCAAGATACTCATCCACATTTCTTTGGCCCTGCAACAGCTGAAGCCATTTAATGAACTGAAGCTTGACTTGAAGGGATTGTATATTTTAGAAGGAATCATGTTGTGAAATGTTGGACTGGAGACCAGTTTCCTGACAAATTGCTTGATATCCAACATCTGTTGTGGTTTCTGTTTTTGTTCACTATTGTTACTGCGCTTCAACAATGGTTTAGGCCGAAACTATTGTTTGCCATGTGTAAGGAAAAAATCACAGCTTCGACCTTGACAAAAGCAATCTTTTATTCCAAGTAAAGGCAGCAACAAATGATGGCAGGATTTGGTTCAATGCCAAAGACAACCAGCACTCTGGATCAGCTGAGTCCTTCTGAATAAGTTCCACAGACCAGTGGCAGTCAGTGCCATTTAAAATGAGGGAGGACGTTTTTTTTTCAATGAGCATCGCCTTATTTCTATTACAGCATATTGGATGACTGTCATTAATATTCCATTCACCCAGTTCAATGTAACATTGCTACAACCTAGCCTATGAAGGAAAGATCACAACGTACCGTAAGGGTACACAGGTCCAGAGAAAATCTTTAGTTTTTCAACAGAATCGACGGCATGAATACATGCCTGGTCACGCATAAGCACAGTTCACATTCATAGCAGCCATGTTGTATTCCTTCTTGCATCTATGCTCTATCCTCCTCTCACCTTTTCCCTTCATTTGTGGACTTCAGCTGTATGTGACCAGGCAAAAAGTGACGTCTTAGTCAACAAAGCTAATAGAACTACTAGTAACGCAGTAGTAAACCCACTACAATCATGCAGTAACTTTAGGGTGTATATAGTCAGTTAGCAGTTTAGCAGTTACATTGGCGGGCCCCGGTGGCAATAAATGACTAAAGCTTACCTTGACTTGGAAGAGTTCCAGTGTTGTGTTGGATAGTCATAGCCAGCTAGCTAACATAGCATCCCTCTGTTTGAGCAGGGTGTTTTAGGCTAAACTAGCTAGCATTTGCTAGCTGAGTAAGTGAAACTGAAAGTGGAAAAAAGTTACATTCTCTCTTGCTTCTCCTTAATTTGGGGAGAAATTAATTAGTTCAAAACTGTTCAACTATTGTCTTTCTCTCTCTTTGAGTCAACTACTTACCACATTTTATACACTGCAATGCTAGCTAGCTGTAGCTTATACTTTCAGTAATAGATTAATTCTCTGAACCTTTGATTGGGTGGACAACATGTCAGTTCATGCTGCAAGAGCTCTGATAGGTTGGAGAACGTCCTCCGGAAGTTGTCATAATTGCTGTGTAAGTCTATGGAAGGGGATGAGAACCATGAGCCTCCTAGGTTATGTATTGAAGTCAATGTACCCAGAGGAGTACGGAAGCTAGCTGTCCTCTGGCTACACCATGGTGCTACCCTACAGAGTGCTGTTGAGGCTACTGTAAACCTTCATAAATTATTTTGTGACATGAATATACAATATTTAGTATTTATAGTTTTATCTAAAAAAGGATCACTTTTAATAAATTTTTTTTACAATTTAAATTTTTATGAAATTCACTGAGGAGGATGGTCCTCCCCTTTCTCCTCTGAGGAACCTCCACTGACATAGACATGTAATTATTTCACTTCACTTTAGCAGCAGTGGCCTTGACATTCATGCTAATAAAGCTGGTCTGAATCTGAAATCTATACAGCCTCTGAACTATTGTTATCTAGATCCAGTCACCATAGGAATTTAGGACCCTAAGATGGCTGTTAATCATTGACGTTCTGTAAATCAAGGTTACCGACCCAACCCTGTCAGTCTCCTGGGAATCGATGTCTGCCCCATTGATTTGAGTGGTTTGCTATTATTCTGTAAATCAAGACATATGTCCAAGTTGGCATAGCTTAAACCGTTTTTTGATTACCATTAATGTGGCGGCAGGTAGCCTAGCGGTCAGAGCGTTGGGTAAGTAACCGAAAGGTCGCTGGTTCAAATACCTGAGCCGACAAGGTGGAAAAACCTGTCTGTGTCCTAGAGCAAGGCACTTAACCCTAATTTGCTTCAGGGGCTGACCCTGTTGGTAGGCCGTCATTGTAAATAAGAATTTGTTCTTAACTGACTTGCCTAGTTAAATAAAATAAATAAATACAAATTAATAACACACTCCTATATTAAGCAATAAGGCCCGAAGAGCTGTTCATATACACGACACAGCGTGGAGTGCCTGGATACAGCCCTTAGCTGTGGTATATTGGCCATATAACACAAACCCCCGAGGTGCCAAATTGCTATTTATAAACTGGTTACAAACGTAATTAAAACAGTAAAAATATATGTTTTGTCATACCTGTGGTATACAGTCTGATATACCACGTCTTTCAGCCAATCAGCATTCAGGGCTGGAACCACCCAGTTTTTAATAAGGGACTAAGAAGGCTCTACAATCCACAATGATAAAGAATACTGGGCGGGGCAAGGGAGTGTGTCATTTAGACAAGTTAATATTCATTTGGATTAGATGACTGATGTGGCTTTATCTTGCTGGATGGTGAAATGTTTAAGGTGGTTGGTAACTGGGAGCTGCCTGGTGAGGCGGCACCCTTTGGTTATGACTTCTGGTACCAGCCACGACACAACGTCATGATGAGCACCGAATGGGGAGCGCCCAAAGTCCTCGCTGACGGCTTCAGCCTGTAACATGTCAAAGAAGGTGTGTAAATAGAGGTGATGTGTGTGTGTGTGTGTGTGTGTGTGTGTGTGTTTGTGCTACACTTGTTGAGTAGAGAGAACAATGTTTCAATGCTGCAGTTGTTGTGTCTGCAGGTCATTATGGATCGAAGATCCACGTGTGGGACTGGACCACTCACAAGCGACTGCAGTCCCTGGACCTGGGGGAAGAGGGTGCCATTCCTCTGGAGATCCGCTTCCTCCATGATCCTGCCGCCATGGAGGGCTACGTCGGCTGTGCACTCCAAGGAACCGTCTTCCGTTTCTACAGGACACTAGTGAGTAACACATCCATACATAGGAAAAAGTAGAATAACATGTATGAACTCTCTTGCTTCCTCGCTTTTGTGTTTGACAGTGTGTCTTTATAAAATGGTACTGTCTCAACATTGACTCATTATTTTTCTCTGGCTTTGCCAGTGATGCCAAGTGAGTGTGTGTAGAAAATGCTGATGGGAGATTAGGGATACATTTAACACTTCCAGTCATGTTGAACATTTAACACTTCCAGTCATGTTGAACATGTAACACTTCCAGTCATGTTGAACATTTAACACTTCCAGTCATGTTGAACGTTTAACACTTCCAGTCATGTTGAACATTTAACACTTCCAGTCATGTTGAACATTTAACACTTCCAGTCATGTTGAACATTTGGAATTGGGTGTAGATACCTGTTCCATAGTAAAATGGAAATACCAAATGAAATGTTTTTTTCCTGAATTTTACGGATGCTGTGTGATCTGTTCATCTCAGGTCTGATCACAGATATTCTGATCTCCCTTGATGACCGCTTCCTATACTTCAGTAACTGGCTGCACGGAGACATACGACAGTATGACATCGCAGACAGGATTGTTGGCCAGGTGAGATCACAAGTTCACATCATGGCTGGTTTATTATCTTAAACCCACAGTCTCTTGAAATGATTGAAGTTGTGCACTGACTGTGTTCATGTCTCTGTGTATTCAGCTCTTCTTGGGAGGCAGCATCCTAAACGATGGCCCTGTCAAAGTACTGGAGGCCCCAGAGAATCAGAGCCAACCACCCCCACGCACAACCAAGGTGTGTAAGAATAACAATCTATGCCCAAACTCACGCTTCACACACACTCTGGCAGTAGGTCTGCAGTAGGTGTTTAGGTTGCGTTTGTACATGTGACCCACACCAGGAGAAGAGGATCCCAGGGAGCCACCAGATGTTGCAGCTCAGCCTGGATGGAAAGAGACTGTACGTCACCACCTCTCTCTACAGTGGCTGGGACAAGCAGTTCTATCCCTGGAAATGATCAAGTGAGGACGTGTCTTTGATGAATGCAATATATTCTTTCTTTTTTTTATTGCACATGCTTGTGGTAAATGCACAGAAAATGGCAGTAACAGGTTTCAGTTGTAAGCTATCAAAACATGGCTTTGTACTCTATCACTCTTATAGGTGTTATTCAATATCATGGGCTGCTTCAATAAGATATTTTGAACTTTTGAACACCCATAGCTAGAAATCCAGTAATCAAATTGAATACGTGACTCTATTTCTAGTTTGCCCTTGTCTGTTTCTCTCTTTGCCCTAGGGAGGGTTCTGTTATGATGCAGATTGACGTGGACACAGCCAATGGTGGCCTCAAGGTGAACGAGAACTTCCTGGTCGACTTTGGGAAAGAGCCCGACGGCCCGGCCTTGGCCCACGAGCTACGATACCCTGGGGGAGACTGCACCTCTGACATCTGGCTGTAAAGTTACGCAGGAGGCCACAGTTCTCCCTAGATGTTTTATTGTCACATACACCAGATAGGTGTAGTGAAACATGTTGTTTTACAGGGTTAGCCATAGTATTACAGTGCCGCTGTAGTTAAGTTACTCCAATGCACATCAACAGGTTGTTCACCTTGTTGGCGCAGGTATTCAAACCAGCAACCTTTCAGTTACTATCCCAACGCTCTAACCGCTAGGCTAACTACCTCTAACCACTGGGCTACCAATTTTGCTACATTAATAATGCTTTGCATAATTATTGTATAGTTCATTTGATTTAAATACTCATTGCACTACATTGATGTTAATATGCAATATATCAATGGTTTTAAATAATACATATACGCTTTTAATAAATATACTTCATATTCATACTGGTTTATAGTCATTGAATGATAATAATTGATCATTGAGTCTCATAGCTATGGTTCATTACAAACACTACACGTTGAAGCATGACCTCAAGCAAATCCATCAAGTGATATCAGAAGCTTTCTCAAGGTTGGGTGAGTCAGTTACCCACTGGCCCAAACATTATTTGAAGTGTATCACTAACATGATTTTCTTTAAAGGACATTTTGGCATTACTGGTGTGCAATGAAAAATAACTATTATTAACTTTTGGTGTTGGCCAAATTGTGTGAACTGGAGCAAAGATCCTTTGGCTGGCTGGATTTAGTGCTTAGTGAACCTTATCATTTATACTTGCTCAACAGCGCCTGCTACTGCCCAGATCAGGCGCAGGTGACCTATAAACGTTTCACAATTTTCCTCCAGGCATGATTTGGACAGCTACTTTCCTACATCCAAAACAGAATAAATCCAGGCTTCTTTCAGATCCAATGATGTGGTTAATTAACATCAGAAGTAAGAAAATAATATTGTCAGATGATGCAAATAGATCAACGCTATCCGCACGGCAATCCTATTTTCCTATATGTGTGTAACAGAGTGGAAATTCCAGAGGGGGCAAACTCTCAACCATCTACTCCACACGAACACACCCAAGAAGCACCATAGTCTGGGGCAACAGTACTTCTAGGTCTCAGGAAAGCAGTAGTGATGTACTGTTGCATCCACCTCCATTCGACCTCCTCCATCTTCTTCTGCAACCCCAGCAGCCAGGCAGAGCACGACTGTGTGATCCATGTCAAAGCACTGTGACAAAGTGGGAAACCCCTTATACAACATACTGAAGAAGCATAGTTTTAACCCATAAAAGGCATTTCTGTATCTGGGGCAACAGTACTTCTACAACTCTGGAATCTTTCAGCGATGACGGCTCATAATAATGCCTGGAATGGAGCGGATGGAAGGGCATCAAATACATGGAAACAATGTTTTTGATGTTGTTGATACCTTTCCACCTATTCTGCTCCAGCCATTATCACGTGCCCGTCCCCCCCAATTAAGGTGCCACCAATCTCCTGTGGCACCTAATACACTGGTAGCATACAGTAGAGTGGACTCTACTATTTTCACCAATTACTCACTTTTGGATGTAGCTAAAATTGTAAGAGTTCTTAATTCAGCAAATTTCAATGTTTTACAACAATATGAATAACAGTTATTGTGGAGTATTTTCTCATAACGCACAAATATATTTTACACAGGCACTAAACCGGAAGCCCTAGCCTGTCACTTCTCCAAGAAGTTGTTCGGAGAACTCGGGACTGAACGCATTCAAAATGGAGCAGAGACGTTGGAGATAAAAAGAAACTTTAATAGCTAACCAGCAATACAATTTTAAGGTATGAGTTATATTTCTGCGTGTTTATAACACTCAAAGAGTGACGTAGCGTTTAAGGCAAGGATGAGTTTGATACGCAAGTTGGCTAGTGTAGTTATGTATGTGATAACACGCAAAGTAGCTAATCCCTAAGGTTTAGGTTACACTAGCAGTGACTAGTTATTAGATACAAAACCACCCGAGTAAAACATTTGTCATAATGGTTAATTTAGCTACGATGATGACTTCTTGTCATAATCGTTTAAATCTTACCAATTATGAAAGGGAGGCGTCAATAGCTAGCTAGCTAAAATAAAACGTTTACTACTGTTAGCTAACTTACCTAGCAAATAAGTTATGACCTAGTCAACAAGCTCGACAACTAGCTAGCTAGCTAACTAAATGTACTCATCTGAAGTGTAATAGCCATCTCTCTATCGTTAACGTTCTAATAAATGTTTTGCCAAAGTTGGCTACTAGCTAGGGAAGTTACTTGCAACTGTTGGCAACTGTAGCATATTTATAACGTTAACCACACGTGCCAAATGTTTGTACACCTACCTATCTCCATGGCATACCCCCATCCCTAACCTGGACGGTGTTGGCTGGCTAAACACCTGTATGATTCTGTTGGGACGGTTAGGAACTGCTAGGATAACGATACGAACTAGCGATGCGTATTTCCCTGCCTTGTCCCTGCTTCTTGAAACGACTAATTCAACAACTTGCTGCGGCCACCTAGCAAAGGGTTCATTCAAAGTACATCTGCGGAACACTGTAAGCAAACCTGACACTTCTGTTCTACACCCACCAGCCCTTTCATGTTTTTTATCTCCATTGTCCGATATAATTTTTCAACATATTGAACAAAGAAAAAGACGGATGGATACTAGCCCAATGAGGATGTACTTTGCTCCACCACCCACACAAGTATTATACAGCAGGACCAGTGTTACAGTGCATCCATTCATCTCAATGATCGAGGCTCTTACCCCACATTTCAACAATGTGAAAATGTATTGGTTAGTAGTAGTGAAGTTTCTGGTAGATCCATGTTCACTTTCTGTTTTCTATGATGGATGGCTTGTGATGTGGTGCTATTAACCATGTTGAAGATAGAAACCTCTTTTATCCATCAGGTCTCAGAGAGACAACCCTCCCTCTCCCTGCTTTGGGCCTGTAGTGCATGGTACTAGGTATTTTATTTATTTAACCTTTATTTAACTAGGCAAGTCAGTTAAGAACAAATTGTTATTTACAATGACGGCCTACGCCGGCCAAACCCGGACGACGCTGGGCCAATTGTGCGCCGGCCTACAGGACTCCCAATCACAGCCGGATTGTGATACAACCTGGAATCGAACCAGGGTCTGTAGTGACGCCTCTAGCACTGAGTTGCAGTGTGTTAGACCGCTGCGCCACTCGGGAGCCTGAGGTAGTGATGCTGTGGTGCAAATCTGCTCAGTAGAATTAGCAGATGTGTGTCTGGCTGTGCGTGTTACATGGCAGGGCCTGCCAGGACACAGTGACCTCTCTCAGTCAAATGAACACGTTCATAGATGGACAGATGGATGGACAGTGACTCACAGACAAGACCATTGGCCTACATTCAGACAGTAGGCTATATGGTATCTGACTTATGGGCAGATGGACTCCCACACAGATTGTCATATCCGTTTTACACACTGAGGACTTTGTTCCACTTAGTCCAAACAGGATTCCTGTTCAACTTGTGGCCTGTTTAGGGCTGTGTTTTGAAGACCTGTGGCCTGTCTAGGGCTGTTGCGATGACCATATTACCGCCACTCCATGAGTCATGACTCTCTCCTTCATTCCTTTCTCAAGCGCGCAGAGAGAGGGGCTGTCTGTCAACAGTTTAATGAAATCTGTTTAGTTGTAAAAACTTTACTATCAATGTTCCCGAACAGATTTCACTTGGTTTCTCAAATTAAACACTGGGTAGCTGCAGGAACAGGGTTGGAGAGCCCATGGCATACAGAGTTTTGGCGGAATATTACCTGTAGCGCAGTGAGAGACTGCATGCTCCTCAAACAGTGGTTGATGTGTGGAGTGAAATAACCGGAGTAGCCTACCTGTCATGTTTCAAATCATCAACAGCCTATAGTCGCATCATGCAGCCCATATACAGTATGTTTTAATTTCTAAGACGTTCTAAGGTTTGTACCATTCACAGCTAAAGTTGCCTTACGCTCAACATAGCCACTTCATATGCACACTCACTCTGGAATGGGAAAAATATCCTTTCTATTTTATTCATCTAAGGATTTATTGTGATTGTGTATATTAAATAGATTTATTAGACTTAAAAGTATTAGGTGCTTTTATGCGGCCTGTATGGTGGAGGCCTGGATATGCTAAACAGGTTTGTTAATTAACGGTCAAAAGACTGACAGTCTTTTGCATGACAATAACCTGCTGACTAAATGTCATGATCGCCATGCAGCCCTAGGCCTTTTACAGGTTGGGTGCAAAAAATATAATGATGGTAATGAAACCTCTCTCTGTTTCCTATTATCTCTCTCACTCCACCACCCCCGACCTTTCTACCACACTCTCTCACTCTACCACCCCCACCCTTTCTACCACACTCTCTCACTCTACCACCCCCACCCTTTCTACCACACTCTCTCACTCTACCACCCCCACCCTTATTGCCACACTCTCTCACTCTACCACCCCCACCCTCTCCTCCACACCTCTCTCTCTCTCTCTGTCGCACCAGTGGGAGTGCGGTGAGCGGCCGTGATGGGTGACACGGAGCTGGGGCTGTCTGCTGCACAGCCAGAGGAACTAGAACCGCAGAGCCCCTCCACAGCCTCCTCCTCTCTGTCCATCTCCTCCTCTCCCTCCCTCTCTCTGCCCTCCTCCCCTTCCTCTGGACCCTACCACCACCAGCAGACCACCAGTCCCAGTCCCACTCACAGCGATGGTCCAGCCGCCTCCAGCCCACCCCTGGATGTCATCTCAGAGGGCGTGGGCGAGCTGACCCTGGTCATCGACCCCGAGGTGGCCAAGATGGCCTGCCAGGAGGTGCTGCAGAAGGTGAAGTTCCTCAAAGGCGAAAGTGAGGGATCAGGGTCTGGGTCTGATGGTGGCAATAGCTCAGACCACACACTGGTCAACGGGATTTTACATGCACAGCCTATTAAGCCCTCAAAAATCCACGGGGAGGAGGACTCTGAGGCACTGCCTCCAGGCTCGGTGAAAAGCGCGCGGCGGCGCCAGCGCCACAACCCCTCCAAGCAGTCGTGGCTGCTGCGGCTGTTTGAGTCCAAACTCTTCGACGTGTCAATGGCCATCTCCTACCTACACAGCTCCAAGGAGCCGGGTGTTCAGGCCTACATCGGCAACCGCCTGTTCAGCTTCCGCCATGAAGAGGTGGACTTCTACCTGCCGCAGCTGCTCAACATGTACATCCACATGGACGAGGACGTGGGAGACGCCATCAAGCCCTACGTGGTGCGTATGTTACCGCCCTAAATCGCCTCCGTGGCTAGCTACTCATAAGAGTTAGAAATGTATCCTTTCTAAAGCCCCTTTCACATCAAATGATTCCCCCCCACAGGTGCACCGCTGCCGTCAGAGTATCTCCTTCTCGCTGCAGTGCGCCTGGCTGCTGGGAGCCTACTCATCTGACATGCACATCTCCACACAGCGACACTCGCGCGGCACCAAGCTACGCAAACTCATCTTCTCCGACGAACTCAAACCAGCCGTGGTCCGTGCCCGCCAGCCACTGACGTTGGCCCCCTTCTGCAAACTTCCGACTGCTGCGCCATCCCTGCATGGGCATGGCTTGGGCGGGGAGCACGGTCTGTCGCCTACCAAGCGCACACATCAGCGCTCCAAGTCGGACGCCACGGTCAGCATCAGCCTGAGCAGCAACCTGAAGAGGACAGCGAGTAACCCCAAGGTGGAGAGCAACCAGGAGGAGGTGTGTACTGGGAGTATATAGAAGTTGTAGTTTTCCATTAAGTCAGTTTGTTTCTCTCTGTATCTTGGCCGGTATCTCACAAAGTGGGATAGCTAACTTTGGAAGCAACTGCTTGGGGTCCAACGAGGGGGCATTATACAAGAACAAAAAGAGGTTCACAGTCCAGCCCTTACTCTGTAGCTGTTATCACCAGCTGTCTGAAATATAGGCCCAAAGATGACATGGTATTGGGGTGAGAGGTCAATGGAATACATAGATTCCAGACAGAACACAGAATAATACTTCTTCTTCTCTCTGTATAGAAAGTGTCATGGCTACATATCCACAGAGACTCTCACGTGGTCCCGTGTAGCTCAGTTGGTAGAGCATGGCGGTTGCAGCGCCAGGGTTGTTGTGTTTTGATTCCCACGGGGGACCAGTACGAAAGATGTATGAAAATGTATGCCCTCACTACTGTAAGTCGCTCTGGATAAGAGCGTCTGCTAAACGACTCAAATGTTGAGGAGAGGACCTTTGACAAATTAAGCTCTCTCTATATGTGTGTGTGTGTGTGTGTGTGCATGCATTAATCAGTAGTTCAGTTTCAAGCTCAGTGATTTCCCAGAGGTCACGTCCACCTTTCTCTCTTAGCGCCCTCTTCAGTTTACGTTGTTAGCATGACACCCTGACAATGTTATAGAAACATGTAGACACTCTCTATTGAGGTCTGGTAATATCTGGATGATACTAGTTCCCTATGGCGACTGACCATGTGGTGACATCATCAGTACTCGGCTATTAACCTGGTAGCTATTGGATACAAAAACACCCGAGTGAAGAATTTGTCATAATGGGTTCATTTAGCTACGATGGTAAGACCAGTATTTCTTGTCGTCATTGTTGAAGGAAGATGGGTAGCTAACGGTTACATGCACACAATAGTACGATTATTGTGAACAATCAGATTAATATAATAGTTTGATTTAAGCATTTATATGCTTTGCACAAAAAAAAAGATTTTCTTAATAATCCTGTTTACTTGGGACACATCTGAAATCAGGCTACCTGATGGGACTTTGATAAATGCAGAAAATCGCAACAGAAAGAAGCTTGCGCTGCTCGTGCTAGCACATGCACTGATCAAATATACTGCTATAACTAATCATTTGAAAGATTGCTCAGAAAACCTGGTCTTTTAGTAAGCAAATGCTTACTTCGATTATGACCGTACACCGATTTAAGATAAGCCGTGTTTTATATGACTAATGCCATATCTAATCATTAGTGTGCATGTAAACATACTCAGTGATTCAGTCATCCCCACTACAGGGTATTGGGCACTCAGGGACTGTCCCTGAAACTGTAACAGGATATACCCTCTCCTGACCTCAGCCCTCGTGAATTAAAGGGTCTGTTCTATTACATTTGAACACTTTTAGTTGTTGTTTAGTTTGTTGTTGGATACACAATTGAACATTGGGGTACAAATCTCTTCATGAGTCACAGATACACCAGTTCAGTTCTTTTATTCGTCAATGAGTCATTGACACAACTTCCTTATTGTTCTTATAGCGGTACCCAAAACACAACCTTCCAACCTTCTTATTAAGACTCCACTATAGAGACATACTGCGCCATTATGGCATGGATAATACAATGGCGCCAGGTCAGAATCAATTCCAGGCCAATTCAGGATGGAATGTAAATATTGTGTTTTGTGATGTCATCGTGCAGCAGAAACAGCTGTCTCAGCCTCAGGGTGGTGAAACGGTGAGAACCAAGACTGCTATCGCGCCATCGCTGTTGTCAAGCTGGGTGGAAAGATCAAGGTGTCTAATGATTGTGTGGAACCTCTTTACAGTGCTTTGACTTTTTCCACATTTTGTTGTGTTACAAGGTGGGATTAAACAGGGTTTAATTGTAATATTTTGTCAACACAAAATACTCTGTAAAGACAAAGTGGAAGAGAAATGTGAACATTTGTAAAACAACTTATGAAAAATAAAACAATAATATATCTAGATTACATAAGTATTCAACGACCTGAGTCAATACATGTTAAAATCACCTTTGACAGCTATTACAGCGTGAGTCTTTCTGGGTATGTCTCTAAGAGCTTTGCACACCTGGATTGTACAATATTTGCACATTATTCTTTTAAAATTCTTCAAGCTCTGTCAAGTTGGTTGCTGATCATTGCTGGACAGCCATTTTCAAGTCTTGCCATAGATTTTCAATCTGATTTAAGTCAAAACTAACTAGGCCACTCAGGAACATTCAATGTCTTCTTGGTAAGCAACTCCAGTGTATATTTGGCCTTGTGTTTAAGGTTATTGTCCTGCTGAAAGGTGAATTTGTCTCCCAGTGTCTGTTGGAAAGCAGACTGAAAGGATTTCCTCTAGGATTGCCTGTGCATAGCTCTAATCCGATTCTTTTTCTAATTAAAAAAAACTCCCTAGTCCTTGCCGATTTACAAAAATACCCATAACATGATGTGCAGCCATCACCATGCTTGAAAATATATAGAGTAGAGTGGTACTCAGTGATGTGTTGGATTTTCCCCAAACATAAAGTTAATTTCTTTGCCACATTTTTTGTTTTTCTTTACTTGAGTGCCTTATTGCAAACAGGTTGCATGTTTTGGAATATTTTTTATTCTGTACAGGCTTCCTTCTTTTCACTCTGTAGTTATTCCACAATACTAACCTAAATAACAATGTTGATCCATTCACAGCCATTAAACTCTGTAACTGTTTTAAAGTCACCATTGGCCTGAGCGGATGGTGAAATCCCTGAGCGGATTCCTTCCTTTGCGGCAACTGAGTTAGGAAGGACACCTGTATCTTTGTAGTGACTTGATGTATTGATACACCATCCAAAGTGTAATAACTTCACCATGCTCAAAGGGATATTCAATGTCTGCTTTTTTATTTTTTTTGTACCCATCTACCAATAGGTGCCTTTGTGAGTCATTGGAAAACCTCCCTGGTCTTTGTGGTTGAATCTGTGTTTGAAATGCACTGCTCAACTGAGGGACCTTACAGATAATTGTATGTGTGGGGTACAGAGATGAGGTAGTCATCAAAAAATAATGTTAAACACTGTTATTGCACACAGAGTGAGTCCATGCAATTTATTATGTGACTTGTTAAGCACATTTTTACTCCTGGATTTATTTAGTATTGCCATAACAAATGATTTTTATTAAATACACATTTCTAAAAACATAATTCCACTTGGACATTATGGGGTATTGTGTGTAGGCTAGTGACCCAACATCTCAATTTAATCCATTTTAAATTCAGGCTGGATCACAACAAAATGTGGAAAAAGTCAAGGGGTGTGAATACTTTCTGAAGGCGCTGTATCTAGATGAGTTTGGACTCATCACTCCCCCTTCCCCTGATTTAATGTGTAGTGAAACTGTCTATTGTGAGTAAACATTCATAAACACTGGACGTCATTAGACTTCCATAAAGGAAGCTTTTCTCTTTATTCCTTTTTAGTTTCTCTGCTCTTTACTTTCTCTTAATGTCTTCCTTGTCCTTGCTTCCCCATACTCTATAGAGAGAGATCCTTGCTTCCCCGTGCTCTATAGAGAGCTCCTTGCTTCCCCGTGCTCTATAGAGAGAGATCCTTGCTTCCCCGTGCTCTATAGAGAGAGATCCTTGCTTCCCCGTGCTCTATAGAGAGAGATCCTTGCTTCCCCGTGCTCTATAGAGAGAGATCCTTGCTTCCCCGTGCTCTATAGAGAGAGATCCTTGCTTCCCCGTGCTCTATAGAGAGAGATCCTTGCTTCCCCGTGCTCTATAGAGAGAGATCCTTGCTTCCCTGTGCTCTATAGAGAGAGATCCTTGCTTCCCCGTGCTCTATAGAGAGAGATCCCATCTCTCTTTCCTGTTCCCCTGCTCTGTGACCTTTTAGTGTCGTGAGGGTGTTGATAGTAGTTCACCCAGACAACTGCAGCTCTGCCATGATCACTTATGTGTCACTCCTCATGACAAGACCCTGGAATACACAAGCACACAATGCAGCCTCTTCCCATTCACTGGGGCATGCAGTCTGTTAGTACTAATCAAGGATAGTACCTAATTATGATTCTGGTTGCTGATAAATAAAGTAAATGTTCTTATCTTGCCCTCCACCCACCTTTCCTTTCCTTACTTTGTACTTTAACCTCTCACCTTTCCCAGGATCTGAGCTCCAGCTCTGAAAGTCTTGATTGTTAGACTAAGACTGGTACGGTAAGTTGGCGGCCTCCATCACCACATACTTATGTGGTGCATTCTGGGATGATGGCTGCCTGTCTCCGTTGGCAGCCGGGGTGTAGACTACTTTCTGTATGTGAAGTGAGGAGTCGTAAGTAAGCATGTATCTCAATATGCAACTTTGGGCTCCAGAGCTAAAAATACCTCAGGGGTTAGGTCAGGTCATTGGTGGCAGCAGTGGAATCCTTTTGTCATTGCTTTTTTGGTCAGTTGTGTATCTATGATTTGTTACGGGTGCAGATTGTGATACATGCTTATACACCTCCACTCTATTGGTTTAATTAGATATTTTTCCTGTTTTATAATAGTTGTGTATATGACGTTTTGGGCCTTTATGTAAACTTTGACTTCTCTAAACCACTGCTGAAATAATTTAGCCTCAAATGAATGATTTGCTAATCATTTCAAGTTCTGGTCTTTCTTGTTTCAACAAGTCTTATCTTCTGACATTTGTGTCAGGTTGGTTGCTGAAGTTTCTCAGCTTTTAAAAGGCTATTTTGAGACTACATGCGATTATACACATTTGCTCACTTGAATCAGCTGCAATAATAGGCCCTGACTCCTGAATAATTTCAAACAAACTTGACACAAATGGACCAGCGGCTCATGGCTGTACATCTAACTTGCTGTTGTAATTTCACAAGGGAGTGGTGCTCTGATTTCCCAACTCTCTGGGGGTCAACATGAGAAGGTGTGTTGAGAGTATTTGGTTCCAACACAAAGCTGAACTATTCTAACTGAACACTATTCCTCCAAAAGGTAATTATGTTGATACATCTTATTTACTCTTGCCATGTTACCTCCTCCTCTTCCTCTGTAGCCAGTACGTCTGGCTCCCCAGAGAGAGTTCATCAAGTCCCTGATGGGCATTGGGAAGCGGCTGGCCACGCTGCCCACCAAGGAGCAGAAGACGTCCAGGCTCATCTCGGAGCTGTCGCTGCTCAACCACAAGCTGCCCGCCCGCGTCTGGCTGCCCACCTCCGCCTTCAACCACCACGTGGTGCGCGTCCCTCACACACAGGCTGTGGTGCTCAACTCCAAAGACAAGGTGGGGGAGACAGACAGACACACACAGTGTAGAATGAGACGACCCACCAATACAAACATGTAAACAATCACCTGTACCTCATCAGGCGCCGTACCTCATCTATGTAGAGGTTCTGGAGTGTGAGGACTTTGAGACCTCCAACGTTCCGGTGCGGATCTCCGAGACGAGGATCCGCAGCACGCGGTCAGTGGAGAACCTTCCGGACTGCGGCATCACGGCGGATCAGCACGCCGGAGGTTTCTCAACGGTTCACAACTATGATGAGGACAATGAAGCCTGGTCTGTGGATGACATCGGTGATCTGCAAGTGGAGGTAGGGTTCAGGAGACAAATATTTTAGGTGGTACCCACCCACCCTTATCAGGTAGTGAAGGAGTGTGGGCTGTAGACTCACCATCTGCCCTGTGGCTTCCCTCTCCTCTTATCCTAGCTCCCAGAGTTCCACACCAACAGCTGTGACAACATCTCCCAGTTCTCAGTGGATAGCATCACCAGCCTAGACAGCAAGGAGCCTATCTTCATCGCTGCTGGAGACATCAGGTACAGAGGAATATCTTTGGAAGGAGGGCTAGCTTTGGGTGGTTTATTGAAGTCTTTCAAAATCGTTACTGTTATTTTATTGTTGCTCTTCAATTATTTGTTATTTAACTGATTTTTTTTACTTCAGTTTATTTGAGTAAATACTTTAACACTTATTTTTCTGCATTGTTTAAGGGCTTGTAAGTAAGCACTTCACAGTAAGGTCTACTCCTGTTTTATTTGGCGCATGTGACAATTAAAAAATGTGATATATCAAATACATTTTATATGATGCTTCTTCAGTAGTGTGTGAGTCTTGCATAACAGGGAGTGTGCTTCTTCCCCCACTACACAGGCGGCGTCTCTCAGAGCAGCTAGCTCACACACCAACCACATTCAAGCGGGACCCAGAGGACCCTTCAGCAGTGGCCCTCAAGGAGCCGTGGCAGGAGAAGGTTCAGTGCGTACTCAATCCCTGCAGTGGACCGGGGAGGTGTTGCATGCCTTGATTCTAACCTCAAGGCTAGAGGAAAGGTTTGAGCTGTACATTTTGTGTTGTTTTGAACAGGCGGATACGGGAGGGTTCCCCCTATGGTCACATCCCTACCTGGCGGTTATTGTCAGTCATCGTAAAGTGTGGCGACGACCTTCGGCAAGAGCTCCTGGCCTCTCAAGTGCTGCAGCAGCTCCAGGTAATTATGAATGGGCACTCTAGCGCAGACTTCTTCTCTTTTCACATATCCACACCCAGCATTTACACTACAGTATAACCTCCTGTTTATCTGAACTAATCATGTACCTCGTCCCCTCCCCCTCTCCCAGATCATCTGGGAACAGGAGCGCGTGCCTATCTGGATCAAACCCTACAAGATCCTGGTGATCTCCTCTGACAGTGGCATGATTGAACCCATAGTCAACGCCGTGTCCATCCACCAGGTGAGTAGGCTCAGAAAGGCTGCAACAAAATCACTTTACTATTACAAGTGTTTAACATTACTATTTGAGAACATTACTCTCGCAAAAATGTCCAGATATTAGGTTTCTAGCGGTACACGGCTGGTAGCCTAGCGGTTAGGGCGTTAGAGCGTTGGGCCAGTAACCAAAAGGTTGCTAGTTCAACCCCCTGCAAACTTGGTCTGATGGGATTCCGTGATGTCATTGGCCCCCCTTCCCTGTTATGTCATGGTGTATCTGAACCACCTATTAAGATGTGCCTTTTTAAGTAAACCAGGTGTTAAATGGGGTAAAAAGGTGACTGGAGTGGGACTTTAAATGTTAAAGTTCATTGATATCCCTCCGCCAGGTGAAGAAACAGAGCCAGATGCCTCTGCTGGACTACTTCCTGCAGGAACACGGTACCCACACCACCGAGGCCTTCCTCACGGCCCAGCGCAACTTTGTCCAGAGCTGTGCGGGCTACTGTCTCATCTGCTACCTGCTGCAGGTCAAAGACAGGTCAGACACTCCCACTGCTTCCTCTCATTCACTCCTCTATCTTCTCTCATCCACTCCTCTATCCTCTCTCATTACCTCCTCTCTCATTACCTCCTCTATCCTCTCTCATTACCTCCTCTCTCATTACCCCCTCTCTCATTACCTCCTCTCTCATTACCCCCTCTCTCATCCACTCTTCTATCCTCTCTCATCCACTCTTCTATCCTCTCTCATCCACTCTTCTATCCTCTCTCATCCACTCTTCTATCCTCTCTCATCCACTCTTCTATCCTCTCTCATCCACTCTTCTATCCTCTCTCATCCACTCTTCTATCCTCTCTCATCCACTCTTCTATCCTCTCTCATCCACTCCTCTATCCTCTTTCATTAGTTACATTCTGCTCACTCTCTTCTCCTTCCCCCTCTGTCTTTCTGACTATTTGTGTTCTCTCATCCCTCTCTCCTCCTGTCATTTCTCTCCAGACACAATGGCAACATCCTATTGGATGCCGAGGGCCACATCATCCACATAGACTTTGGCTTCATTCTGTCCAGCTCGCCCCGCAACCTTGGCTTCGAGACCTCTGCTTTCAAGCTCACCAGCGAGTTTGTAGACGTGAGTTGATAAATGACAGGAATGCTAATGGGACATTCTGATTCAGATTTGCACTCTGTTGAACCAGGAGTAAAGCAGAGGTTTGAAACACTTTGTTATCTTGAACACAGCTAATGGATTATTACAACAGTGTTTCTTGTTACTGTCTCTCTCTAGGTGATGGAGGTCTGGATGGAGATATGTTTAGTTACTATAAGATGCTCTGTCTCTCTCTAGGTGATGGAGGTATGGATGGAGACATGTTTAGTTACTATAAGATGCTCTGTCTCTCTCTAGGTGATGGGAGGTATGGATGGAGACATGTTTAGTTACTATAAGATGCTCTGTCTCTCTCTAGGTGATGGAGGTATGGATGGAGACATGTTTAGTTACTATAAGATGCTCTGTCTCTCTCTAGGTGATGGAGGTATGGATGGAGATATGTTTAGTTACTATAAGATGCTCTGTCTCTCTCTAGGTGATGGAGGTATGGATGGAGACATGTTTAGTTACTATAAGATGCTCTGTCTCTCTCTAGGTGATGGAGGTATGGATGGAGATATGTTTAGTTACTATAAGATGCTCTGTCTCTCTCTAGGTGATGGAGGTATGGATGGAGACATGTTTAGTTACTATAAGATGCTCTGTCTCTCTCTAGGTGATGGAGGTATGGATGGAGACATGTTTAGTTACTATAAGATGCTCTGTCTCTCTCTAGGTGATGGGAGGTATGGATGGAGACATGTTTAGTTACTATAAGATGCTCTGTCTCTCTCTAGGTGATGGGAGGTATGGATGGAGATATGTTTAGTTACTATAAGATGCTCTGTCTCTCTCTAGGTGATGGGAGGTATGGATGGAGACATGTTTAGTTACTATAAGATGCTCTGTCTCTCTCTAGGTGATGGAGGTCTGGATGGAGACATGTTTAGTTACTATAAGATGCTCTGTCTCTCTCTAGGTGATGGGAGGTCTGGATGGAGACATGTTTAACTACTATAAGATGCTGATGCTGCAGGGTCTGATAGCGGCACGTAAACACATGGACAAAGTCATCCAGATAGTGGAGATCATGCAGCAAGGTAATTACTCTTCATTCTTACCTTGTCCTAACCCACAACTGTGTATAAGTCATGACATTTCTCTCTTGTTCTAATCTGTATATTAGTCGTTATTTTTAGCTTTAGTTAGTCCTGTAATGAAGCTTTAACTCTGACCAAAGTGCTTTATCGATAAGTACACATGATCATTATAAGTACCAAACTGTACCTCATCAGTGTCCCTCTCTTTCCCTCCCAGGCTCCCAGCTGCCGTGCTTTCACGGCTCCAGCACCATCCGGACCCTGAAGGAGCGTTTCCACATGAGCCTGACGGAGGAACAGCTGCAGGTCCTGGTGGAGCAGATGGTGGACGGATCCATGCGCTCCATCACCACCAAGCTCTACGACGGCTTCCAGTACCTCACCAACGGCATCATGTGAACGCGCGCGTGTGTGTGGAAAGGATGTATGTATGTATGTTTATAAATGTGCAGTGGACATACATGGACTGGACTGGAGAGGCCGCACCACACTAGCCCTCATTCCTCTAGACCACTCCCCCTTACTAGCCCCCATTCCTCTAGACCACTCCCCCTTACTAGCCCCCATTCCTCTAGACCACTCCCCCTTACTAGCCCCCATTCCTCTAGACCATTCCCCCATACTAGCCCCCATTCCTCTAGACCACTCCCCCATACTAGCCCCCATTCCTGTATGGACAGAATACGTTTGGTCATAGTTCTCTTTCTAACACATCCTCGGACTGATGTCTTTCCTCACAGGATAGTTACTCCCTTATCTTTCCATTAGCTTTCTTTTCTCCCAGAGGAATGTGCTCTGTTTCTCCCTCTCTCTTCAGTATGTATTGGTACGGTAATGACCTGCGCCTCAGCTGTTCCTGACACTCACCAGCCCTTAAACTCAATCTGTCTCACCCCAGTGTGTGAAGGTGTTCAGTCTCCATCTTATTATACTGGCTTTTTCTACACTTTCTCAGTCATGGAATGAACACTTATTGAAATGCTTAGGAACCAGCTCTGTTCCCCTGTCATTGGACTGTCATACTCATGACTGTTGTTGGTTGTTGAGGAGTGACATTGTTTGTTAGATACAAAAAGTTCCCTCAAAATATTATCCTCCAATAGTGGGTTGAAATGAGGTAGCGCCACGCTACCAAGTGTATCTTCTATCAACCTAATTTTTTCTGTTCGCTTTTGTGCATCACTTTGTATGAAGGGACATGACACAACTGTGAAGACATGTATTTTTGCCTGGTATCATTTTGGAGGAAGAAGAGGAAGAGCCTATTTCTGTCTATGTATTGAGCCACACTACACTGGTACTTGTCGGAATGGTCTGAATAGACAAAAGGAGAGCTGAGCAAAGCAGTTTAACAAGGACACCAGTGTGACTGAAGTACCTCAAAAGAACCCAGCATGTCACAAAAGCAGCAAAGGCTTTGAACATTATTAAGGAAAATGGTCAATTCACGAATGGTTGGCTTAAAGTGTTACTTCAACATTTCTTATTCAGAATACTTTTGGATCGAGGTTGATAAGGATGGGGACTATGAACTGTATGGCTGATTGTCTGTGTTTTAGGGCTGGATAGAGATACAAAACCTGTTCTCTCTGTTTCATCATGAAGGTTTTATTTCCCATCCACCACTCCACATTTATCTCAATAGAAGCTGGATTTCCACCCCTGTTCCAGACGTCTGAATGTGTAAGGGCAAACTAATTACAAGCTAGAATCCTAATTAACTTTATTTCTCCCAACAGTTTTTCTACTACCTTAGTGTTTCTGTCAAACCTTTTTATTTCTTCATGAAGTGTTATTTAATGGACCAGCTGTTATGATCATGTGACCTCCCTTAACTTGTAAATGTTTATTTGTAATAAATTAAAATTGTCACCCGGGCTGTTAAATTATATTTTTAACCTGTCCGAATATTTAAAAAGGTTACCATGTACAAATTCTACTTGCCGCCTCAGTACTTGAGTGATAGGCGTTTGAAAAATAAATGTATTTAAACTTTCTGGAGTTAAATAAAATACTGCTTCACCTATCATGGGGTGCCATCTGCAGAGGTATTCCCTTACCTGTCCACACTTGCCGCTATTAAGCAAATGTTTAAATGACTTACAACCTGACCACACCTCCTTAGAAGAAGTCAGGCTAGGCTACTCCCATCAACTTTTTTAGCACCGGGTGGGAAGTTTTTACATTGATAGAAAACAGAATATAATACCGTAAATTAAATGAACCATTAGATTTGTAAGTATGTTATTACGTTTGAGTTTCACCTGAGTTCGGGACACTCCTCAAGCTTTCCGTGTCAGGTGGATTTCTCCAAATGTACGGCTGTGAACTGAATCAGGAAGTAATATCAAGTTAAAATGGTAAGTAACCTAAACTTTCATTTCTCTGCGTTCTTTCTCATTCACCAACTACACCTAAATTAATTTAAACATCATAAATCGAAGGTGTAGCCTACTCGTGAAGTTTGGCCTTTTCTCCCGACTGGAGAATACAACTTAAGTCAGATTGCCTAGTGCTTGTGATACCAAAAACTGGTGGCTGAGAAGGATTGTAGACAAATGACCTTGGCTGCCTGATCGGGGCTAGTAGTGAGTTTCCATCTGTGAGTAGTTCTAAACTATGTGCCTATTCCAATGTTATTAGATGCTATAGCTCTCTTTCCTTGTCACCTTTCCTATAGCTTAGCTCAGCACTACTGATCATGACTTGACAGGTGGAAGCAGCACTAACGAGAACCTGTCCATACTTTTCAGTTATTGGAAAGGAGATCAAGGAGTACTGGGACATTCGAGGCAATAGCTTACTGATTGAATCAAATGTAGACACGGCCTACCTGTTCACAACAAGGACGTCTGTGCAAAAGAAAACTGCGCAGAATTACTGATATTTGCATCGTGTGGATCCTACCGTGCCAGTTGTAGGGATTTATGGATCAAATAATGGACAGCGCCTTTTCGAGCTCCGATCATACACTTTCCCAGTGGTCGTTGCATGCGCACCTAAACAATATTTGTTTTATATATTTTTTTTTTCTCACAAAAGTGGTAGTGTACTGGGCCTTTAGTAGTCCTGTATTGGTAGATCAATAAGAGCATGCAAAACATGCTCCAAACTCCTTCCCTGGCTATTCTACTACAGTAAATATTTTGCCTCTAAACGTTACTGCATT
Source organism: Thymallus thymallus (assembly GCA_023634145.1). Taxonomy (NCBI): domain Eukaryota; kingdom Metazoa; phylum Chordata; class Actinopteri; order Salmoniformes; family Salmonidae; genus Thymallus; species Thymallus thymallus. The sequence continues at coordinate 28,666,940 of CM042415.1, read as the reverse complement.
CAGCTAGCACATTTTTTTGTTTTGCTATCTTCCCTGTCACACAGCAAGTGAAGTTGATTCAAATGAATCAACCAGGAACAACGTGTTTGGGCAGGGTTATCCCCACTGAACAGGCCCTATGAGGGAAATGGAATGTAGACAATTCAGGATAGGAAGATTTTTGGTCCCCGGGGGACAGACTCCTCTCTGTGACGTCATGCATACAAAATTATACCTGGTCATAACTTTGGGACTCAACATTGGGAGTCTGTGTATTGGTTGGACACATTCAGGAGGACGTGACAGAATATTCTTCCTTTCCCAATCTCATTTTTATCAGTACTAATCAAGTTATGGAGACAAGGAGAACAAACGACTGTTGGTATTCACCATGTGATCTGTTTGGTTCCTTGTTCATTGTTAAAAATACACATGACTGTTCTATGAGAACTGGACTGTCTGTTGCAATACCCAAACCATCTGTCTGTCATGGTGATTCATGACTGATAAATCACAAGGTATTTCCGTCAGGTATTTTCTCTACTTGCCCATCTGACCATCACTGAATGTATGAAGAAACAACACAGCCTGCCAATTATATTGCTCCTTAGCCTTTCTGTTTATTTTATATGCAGTTTGTCATTCAGCACCTTGTATAATGTGATGTGTGTTACATCACTGAATTGACGAGGGTATTTCAATCATAGACATGTATTGCCTCTTGGTAGGCCGTCATTGTAATTAAGAATTTGTTCTAAATAGCCTAGTTAAATAAAAGTTAAATAATAAATAAAATGATACTGTTCAGTTTCATCCTGTCAGGCACACCCCTATATTATGACAGTTAATACAGCACTAACTTGTGGTAAATATGGCAATACTCAAGGTTATTTCAGTAAGAGTGTGTACATTCACATCAACGGTTGAGACATTTCTTCTTTAGATGTTTGAGTTTGACCATAGTACTAATCCTCTGTTGAAATAGAGGCTGCTGTGATTGTGTAATACATGTGTTATGGCCTTTTGTGGTGGGAAAATCTTTATGATTGTGTGGTGAGTATGAAAACCGTGTTTCATAACACTTAAATTAAGCTAATTTGTGTCATGCATGTCAGGCACAGTCTAACAAGCACAGTCTAAAAAGTGTATTGGATTGCTACTTTGATGTCATGTATTGTGTACAAGGTTGGTGACCACTGGTGTACACTGTGCAGCCATTACAATTTACACCCCACAAACCGTTGTACATTACAGAATTCCACAATGCGATTTTGAAGAGCTCACAGCCTTTTGTGTAAAGTAGTTTGTATGTCAGATTCCGGCATATTCAGTTTTCCATGCTACCAGCACCACCAATCTTTCCAACTCCCACTCCTCTGTCAGTGTTCTGAGTTAATGAGGACTTATGAGTGTTCATTAATGGAAGAGGAGTTGAAATGGAAAGAGAGAGAATTTGAATTTGCACAGACTAGTTGCAATAAGATTATATATCTCCCTCTTTCTATCTCAATTTCAGTTTAAGGGCTTTATTGGCATGGGAAACATATGTTAACATTGCCAAAGCAAGTGAAGTAGGTAATAAACAAAAGTGAAATAAACTATAAAATAATAACATTAAACATTACACTCACAAAGGTTCCAAAAGAAGACATTTCAAATGTCATATTATGTCTATATGCAGTGTTGTAACAATGTGCAAATAGTTAATGTACAAAAGTGAAATGACGAGGGTATCTCTCTCTCTCTCTCTCTGTTTGTCTGTCTCTCTTTCTCTGTTTTCTCTGTCTCAGGGGAGTAAGGAGCGCTACCACTGGCAGACCCAGAATGTTAAGATCAGCGGGGTGGACGACATGGTCCTGCTCTCCAAGATTAACGAGGATGCCATCACTGACAACCTCAAGAAGAGATACATGGACGACTACATCTTTGTATCCTTCAGCTTCGACTTAGTAATAGAACCAGGGCACACACTGCTATATGTGGCAAATACACTGAGGCTATGTAGATGTACATACACAGTGGTCTCTGTCTCACACACACACACACACACACACACACACACACACTCACTGTGGACCTACACACCTGTGTTATCACCCACATATTAGCCTGTTATGAGATTAACCTTAATAACATACTTTAACAAAGTGTAGAACAACATGTAAGGATAATGTTTGTGTCTCAACCACCATATTTACAGTATACCACATGTAGCGTTAGGGACTAACACTGCGATCACAGCTACAACGACACGCATCAAAGTTGTTGTGGCCCCTGCCGGTGCTGTATTCCAAATGGATATTAGAGTTTTCCTTAACGTGTCTTCCTCAGACCTACATAGGGTCAGTGCTGATCTCTGTCAACCCCTTTAAACAGCTGCCCTACTTCACTGACAGAGAGGTGGAGCTCTACCAGGGAGCTGTAAGTAATATACAGTCCCCTGGCTGGCTGGCTTGCTGCACCTACCTACTAGTTTCCGGATTTGTTTGCATCCCTCGATCTAGACGGAGAAACTGTAGCGTATAAAATGCTGCTTATCAATAGGTGATGCAAAGTAGGCCCTCCCACATTCCCACTATCATGTAAATGATCTGTTCAATGTTATTAAGTTATCCATTGTTTACCTCACCTCATAATCACAGAGTTCATGTATAACCCCATGCTTCCTCTCTCTGTTACCTCGTCAATGTCTTTATAGTTTCACTCTGGTCTGAGGGACCAGTAGACACCTGATTAACCTGTATTGACTTACAGGAACAATTAGGGTTAAGTGACTGGGTCAAGGGCACATCTGCAGATTTTTCAGCTATTTAGCTATAGCCTTTCAGTTATTGGCCAAACGCTCTTAACCGCTAGGCTACCGACCGTGGACATTGGAATAATGCTTTCTCCTCCTTTGCCAGGCCCAGTATGAGAACCCCCCTCACATCTACGCCCTGGCTGACAACATGTACCGCAACATGATGATCGACTGTGAGAACCAGTGTGTCATCATCAGGTCTGACCAATCATGACAATCCCAGAGATCAAGCTTTATACTTCTAGTAACCTGAACTTTCACATAAACCATGCATTCTGTCAATGGGATATCATCACAATGAGTTAGGGTGTTGCCCTGTTTCACAAAGCTTTTCTTTGTCTTTGCAGTGGGGAGAGTGGCGCAGGAAAGACCGTAGCAGCTAAATACATAATGGGCTACATCTCCAAGGTGTCGGGTGGAGGTCCCAAAGTCCAGGTATAGGGGATACATTTTTCAAATTCTCCCTTCCATTCTCTCATTTCTTCTTCTCGGACACATATTAGAGCGTTCATCTGTTCTTCTTTATTCTTCTTCTTCACAGCACGTAAAAGACATAATCCTCCAATCCAACCCTCTCCTGGAGGCCTTTGGGAATGCCAAGACTGTGCGCAACAACAACTCCAGTCGCTTTGTGAGTAGAACCGAGAATCTGAGAATACCGATAGAATGGATAAGGAATTAGGGGTGCATTTCATTCCAAAAAGATGTGGCCTTTCTTCTGCCCTTCACTCCCATTGACAGATCTGATGGGACCAGATAGGTGAAAGCAATAGGGAGGAATCTAGGTGGAGCTTTATTGTTGCATTCCCAGTTTAGGCCTTATCTGGACAAGGAACCTTAATCACTGAGTCTGTGTTAACACAGGGGAAGTACTTTGAGATCCAGTTCAGCCGTGGAGGAGAGCCAGACGGAGGGAAGATCTCCAACTTCCTGTTGGAGAAGTCCAGGGTGGTGTCGCAGAACCAGGGAGAGAGGAACTTCCACATCTACTACCAGGTGGGACAGAATAACTAATTATGGAGAGAATTCCATCACTTTTTTAACCTTTGACCTAACGACCTCTGACCCTTAGCTCCTGGGGGGCGCCACTAAAGAGATGAGGGAGAACCTTGGTGTCACCACACCTGACTACTACCTCTACCTGAACCAGTCTGGCACCTACATTGTGGAGGACATCAACGATAAGAAGGAATTCTCTGACACCATGGTGAGTTCTCTCTCTCTCTCTCTCTCTCTCTCTCTCTCTCGCTTTCTTTTCACATGTATTGAGAGTCAGTTTGTCTTCATTGTGTGTATGTGTTTTAGGAGGCCATGTCAGTGGTGGGCCTGTCTGGAGATGAGCAGGACATGGTGCTGCAGATCGTAGCAGGCATCCTGCATCTGGGCAACATTGCCTTCAGAGAGGAGGGAAACTACGCTATGGTGGAGAGTGAGGACTGTGAGTCACACATAATCCCAAATCAACCTCTATCCTATACCCTCTTTGCACTCTCTCTGTCCTATCTCACTTCCACTCCTCCATGTTCCGGCAGTCCTGGCGTTCCCGGCCTACCTGTTGGGAATCTCCCAGGAGGGTCTGAAGAACAAGCTGACCAGCCGGATCATGGACAGCAAGTGGGGGGGCAAGACAGAGAGCATCGCTGTCACCCTGAACACAGAGCAGGCCTCCTTCACACGGGACGCCCTGTCCAAAGCCCTCTACTCACGCCTGTTTGATTTTCTCGTGGATGTAAGTCTCCATTTATTTTTAGGAGGAACCTGTCAGTGAGGTTCCTTTTATCCACATATCAATTTGCTCACCTACATTTTAACTAGTAGAGGGAACATTTAACAGCAAAGCATGGCCAAACATGCTCACAGTTACTACAGAGAGTCATAAGTCACCTCTTATCAGAACATGTGTTGGACTTGCTGTCCGGATTCTTGTAGTTGTTTGTCTTTTGACTGCTGGTGTGGGAGCCACACAAGATAGAACGTGTCTAGAGACAGGAGCAGTTTGGAGGCAGTGCAGCTTACACATGTTCTGTCCTGTTGTCTCACAAGAGATTTACTGCAGTACTGTTGCTACAACCATGACACTTCATTTTATTGTAGTACTGTATCATGAAAATCTAGACTAGCAATTAAACTTTTTTTTCTTTCTTTCTTTCTTTCTTTCTTTCTTTCTTTCTTTCTTTCTTTCTTTCTTTCTTTCTTTCTTTCTTTCTTTCTTTCTTTCTTTCTTTCACTCCTCCAGTCTATCAACAAAGCCATACAAAAAGACCATGAGGAATTCAACATCGGGGTGCTGGACATCTATGGTTTTGAAATCTTCCAGGTGGATATTTCTGTGCTGCCTCATACACTTCTACTATTGGACTAGCCTTCATTTATTTTAACACTGCATACATCACCATACATAATCATTTCCACCAATAGGCCTACTCTTAGACCACATATCATTTTGTTTAAGATTGCACACATACAGTCATGTGAAAAAGTAAGTACACCCCCTGGGAAGTAACCTTTCTCACACCTAATTGCCACCTCCTGTTACGTACTGTTAAGTATATGTGTTGAATTGTTACAGTTTTTTTATTCATACAAAATAATGAATACTATGTATTCTCTCTATTTAACACTAATAGAAAAACGGCTTTGAGCAGTTCTGCATCAACTTTGTGAATGAGAAACTGCAGCAGATTTTCATTGAGCTCACATTAAAAGCTGAGCAGGTAAGTGATAGCTCTACATTACTTGTTTCACTCTTTCGTCTTGTGATACGTCTACATTACTTTGGCTTGTTTTCCCAGATACTGACGTTGTTTCTTGTAGGATGAGTATGTGCAGGAAGGGATCAAGTGGACGCCAATCGAGTACTTCAACAACAAAATCGTGTGTGACCTCATTGAGTCCAAACTGGTGAGTGATCATATTCGGCCATTGCTGTAGTGCTGAAGTTGGGCGGCCATTTTGTGTGTAATTCAGGTGAGCTTGTTACAGTACCAGTAGATGATGTGTGTGGTACAGTTCTTAATATGCCCTGTTCTTATTACCCAGAACCCCCCGGGCATCATGAGTATCTTGGACGATGTGTGTGCCACTATGCACGCTAAGGGGGAGGGCGCAGACCAGACCCTGATCCAGAAGTTACAAGGAGGAATCAGCTCCCATGAGCACTTCAACACCTGGAATAAAGGCTTCGTAGTGCACCACTACGCTGGCAAGGCAAGGACACCATACAGTACAGCCTTTTAGAATCCATTTAGAATGCATCCTCATTACACACTGAACTAACAATCCAGCATTACAAAGATTACAGCTCTTTGATTTAATTTGGTACATTGCCCCCTGGTGGGGGTTTGGAGTACATGGAGACCACGTATCCTAAATATCCGAATGTGTTAGGGGAAAATGCTGAAATGAAAGACTGATAGCTTGTTCTCTCTCTCAGGTGTCCTACGACGTCAGTGGCTTCTGTGAAAGGAACAGAGATGTTCTCTTCAACGACATAATTGAGCTGATGCAGAGCAGTGAATTGTAAGTGTAGTTAGACGTGTTAAAATAGGTATACTATATGATAATTCCATAGACTGACCAGACTCTCTCTTTCGCTCTGTCTGTCTGTCTGTCTGTGTGTGTTTGGGCAGTGACTTCATAAAAACCCTTTTCCCAGAAAACCTAGAGACAGAGAAAAAGGGCCGTCCTACCACCGCCAGTAGCAAGATCAAGGTAAGGATCTGACTGGGCTGTGTGCTAGTATTGTCTATAAACCCAGAACAAAGTCTCATGTAATTGGTCAGCTGCTTGATGAAGTTCTGGGCCCATACTTGTTAAGAGAGGAGATGCTAGAACGAGGAGCTCCACCCTCTCTCTACGGGCCGAATGTCCCCTACCAAAATTCAAAAGATGCCAACACCTGCTAAATCGTGATTTGTCTAAATAACCAGTGAGGAAAAACCCAAACACCTTAACTACTGCTGCTTGCTACCCCACGCATCCCATTCCTTAACTACTGCTGCTTGCTACCCCACACATCCCATTCCTTAACTACTGCTGCTTGCTACCCCACGCATCCCATTCCTTAACTACTGCTGCTTGCTACCCCACACATCCCATTTCTTAACTACTGCTGCTTGCTACCCCACACATCCCATTCCTTAACTACTGCTGCTTGCTACCCCACACATCCCATTCCTTAACTACTGCTGCTTGCTACCCCACACATCCCATTCCTTAACTACTGCTGCTTGCTACCCCACACATCCCATTCCTTAACTACTGCTGCTTGCTACCCCACGCATCCCATTCCTTAACTACTGCTGCTTGCTACCCCACGCATCCCATTCCTTAACTACTGCTGCTTGCTACCCCACACATCCCATTTCTTAACTACTGCTGCTTGCTACCCCACACATCCCATTCCTTAACTACTGCTGCTTGCTACCCCACACATCCCATTCCTTAACTACTGCTGCTTGCTACCCCACACATCCCATTCCTTAACTACTGCTGCTTGCTACCCCACACATCCCATTCCTTAACTACTGCTGCTTGCTACCCCACACATCCCATTCCTTAACTACTGCTGCTTGCTACCCCACACATCCCATTCCTTAACTACTGCTGCTTGCTACCCCACGCATCCCATTCCTTAACTACTGCTGCTTGCTACCCCACACATCCCATTCCTTAACTACTGCTGCTTGCTACCCCACACATCCCATTCCTTCCCCACAGATTCTACGGTACCACTTATGTTTACGTAGATCTGTCCACAAGAGATTGTTGTTGCTATGGAAACAGACATGCCAGTCCAATCTCAGATGAGTGACCCCCCCCCCCATTCTTCCATAACATCCATGCCACTGAAGGTGTTATTATACAGTTGTATGCAAAAGTTTGGGCACCCCTCTGAGGCTGCATAATAATTTACTCTGTCGTCACAGAAAATGATCACAGTGGCATGCCATTCATTTTCTAATAAAAGCTGAGTACTGGGGTATTGTCCAGACAAAGATTTTTAGTGTAGCAATATTAAGTTGTATGAAATTAAATCAGATGTGAAAAATAGGCTATGCAAAAATCTGGGCACCCTTGTCATTCTGTTGATTTGAACACCTGTAACTACTTAGCACTGATTAATTGGAACACACAATTGGTTTGGTGAGCTCATTAAGCCTTGAACTTCATAGACAAGTGCATCCAATCATGAGAAAAGGTATTTAAGGTGGCCAGTTGCAAGTTGTTGTTCTCTTTGACTCTCCTCTGAAGAGTGGCAACATGGGGGACTCAAAACAACTCTCAAATGACCTGAAAACAAAGATTGTTCAACATTATGGTTTAGGGGAAGGCTACAAAAAGCTATCGCAGAGATGTAAGCTGTCAGTGTCCACTGTGAGGAACATAGTGAGGAAACGGAAGACCACAGGCACAGTTCTTGTTAAGGCCAGAAGTGGCAGGCCAAGTAAAATATCGGAGAGGAAAAGGCGAAGGATGGTGAGAACGGTCAAAAACAGCCCACAGACCACCTCCAAAGACCTACAACATCATCTTTCTGCAGATGGTGTCACTGTGCATCGTTCAACAATTCAGCGCACTTTGCACAAGGAGAAGCTGTACGGGAGAGTGATGCGGAAGAAGCCTTTTCTGCACACACGCCACAAACGCACATTTGGACAAGCCAGCTTAATTTTGGAAGGTGCTGTGGACTGATGAAACAAAGATTGAGCTATTTGGTCATAACAAGGGGCGTTATGCATGGCGGCAAAAGAACACAGCGCTCCAAGAAAAACACTTGGTGGGGGTTCCATCATGCTGTGGGGCTGTGTGGCCAGTGCCGGTACTGGGAATCTTGTTAAAGTTGAGAGTCGCATGGATTCCACTCAATATCAGCAGATTCTTGGGAATAATGTTGAAGAATCAGTCACAAAGTTGAAGTTACGCCGGGGCTGGATATTTCAACAAGACAACGACCCAAAACACTGCTCAAAATCTACCCGGGAATTTATACAGAGGAACAAGTACAATGTTCTGGAATGGCCATCCCAGTCCCCAGACCTGAATATCATTGAGAATCTGTGGGATGATTTGAAGCGGGCTGTCCATGCTCGACAACCATCAAACCTAACTGAACTAGAGATGTTTTGTAAGGAGGAATGGTCCAAAATACCTTCATCCAGAATCCAGACACTCATTAGAGGCTATAGGAAGCGTCTAGAGGCTGTTATTTTAGCAAAAGGAGGCTCTACTAAATATTGATGTGATTTTTCTGTTGGGGTGCCCAAATTTACGCACCTGTCTAATTTCGTTTTGATGCATATTGCACATTTTCTGTTAATCCAATAAACCTAATTTCACTACTGAAATATTACTGTGTCCATCAGTTATTTGATAGATCAAAATGAAATTGCTGATCCAAACACCCAATTATTTATAAATGGAAATCATGGAAATTGTCAGGGGTGCCCAAACTTTTGCATACGACTGTACAGGCATATATTTTCTTCTATCAGTCTGTTTACTGCTCTGAGCACCTGGCCTGTGCTACAAAGCTGTGTGATTGAACCTCCAGAAACAAGCCAACAACCTGGTCCAGACCCTGATGAAGTGCACCCCCCACTACATCCGCTGCATCAAGCCCAACGAGACCAAGAAGCCTCGGGACTGGGAGGACTCTCGGGCCAAACATCAGGTGGAGTACCTGGGCCTGCGGGAGAACATTCGTGTGCGACGTGCCGGGTACGCCTTCCGCCGAGCCTTCGCAAAGTTCCTGCAGAGGTGAGCCCTAAGGTCATAGGGGTCAGGGGTCATACGGTGTCAAGAGATGGATTTCCATTCTGGCTTCATAGATTTCAAACGTCAGTACAAATGTATTTGTTCATGTTTTTTTATCAGCATTTGGCTTGATCGTAATAAATATTTTTTATGTATGGGGGACTTCAGGACGTTCTGCCAGTCCTGTAAAATGGCTATGTGTGTGGTCCTCCAGGTACGCCATCCTGACCAGGGAGACGTGGCCCCGGTGGACAGGGGAGGAGAGGAAGGGGGTTCTCCACCTCCTCCACTCTGTCAACATGGACCAGGACCAGTACCAGCTGGGAAAGACCAAGATCTTCATCAAGGCCCCAGAATCAGTATGTCTTTCCCTCGTTACCTAGAAAACCTCTATACTGACACAGAACAGTCTGGTTCTTCTAATTATAAAGGTAATAATTTATAGAGCTATTTTGAAATGTGTTTCTGTAGTTGTTCTTGCTGGAGGAGATGAGGGAAAGGAAGTATAATGGATATGCTCGGGCCATCCAGAAGGCCTGGCGCAAACACATCGCTGTTCGCAAGTACGTCAAGATGAGAGAGGAAGGTAAGTCATTGGTTTCTCTCTGAGGGAATGAGCTTTTTGCCATGTACATTCAATACTTCACAATAGTGTTCTATCTACTGTATATGTAAAGCCCTGCATCATGGAGTGTGTCGTGTTCTGTCAGTTCAGTACTGTATCACAGTGTGTTGTGTTCTGTAGCCTCAGACATCTTACTGAATAAGAAGGAGAGGAGGAGGAACAGCCTCAACAGGAACTTTGTGGGCGACTACATCGGCACCGACAACCACCCCGAGATCCGGCAGTTCGTGGGCCGCCGGGAGAAGATAGATTTTGCAGATGTGGTTGCCAAATATGACCGCAGGTTTAGGGTAAGAGTCAATAATGCTATTGTTAGTCATGTTAGCTAGAAGAGACAGTGTTTCTACTCCATCGATGGTTTGGTGGATACTGCTTAAGGCATCCCTGGCCAATGCTTGTCTGCTCATTGAACACCCTATATCTGGTAGTTACTGGTCAACAAGTTCTATAATATCCCTCTTCCCATCTTGCAGACTGTGAAGCGTGACCTCATCCTGACCCCTAAGTTCCTGTATCTGATTGGTCGGGAGAAGGTGAAGCAGGGACCAGATAAGGGGCAGATCCACGAGGTTCTGAAGAGACAGATAGAAGTGGAGAAGATCCAGTCAGTCTCTCTCAGGTGCAGGTTTAGATGTTCTGGAAATGTTATACCAATTGATGATCATGATGGACAGTAGTAGAAATTGGGTTTTTGTTGAAAATATGTTTTTTCCTCCCTCAGCACCCTGCAGGATGACTTCTTCATCATCCACGAGGAGCATTACGACAGTGTCCTTCAGTGCATCTTCAAGACGGAGTTCCTCAGTCTGCTCTACAAACGTTATGATGAGAAGACCCAGAGGAAGCTACCGCTCAAGTTCAACAACCTGTCAGTCAAAGTCTTTACTCTGAGCCGTAGACCAATCAGTGGGGTTTTACTGTTAAACTAAAAGCTCCAATCCGCAGTTGAAACCATAACAAAGTGGTTTCTATAAAAAGCTGAGGGATGGGCCTGGAGAAATAAAACCACTCTCAAATTCATAGACAGATATGGATGCAAGGACTGATCATCCATGATATCAAAATGATAGCTTTAACCATGTTTTGATCCTATACAGTTTTACATTTACTTTGTATGCAAAGATTGGAGTAAAACAATTGTATATTTTGGGTTCTGACTGCAGTATATTAATTTAGCAGCAATTTATGTGACTAAAACCACATATAAAGTATGTAGAAAAGATAATGGAGCTATATATTTATAAGATAATCTTTGCGTACTAACAACCACCAAAATGAATACTATAGACTCTCAGGGAGAATCTAAACTTCCAAAGATGTCATGGCATGGGGCACCCTGTGATTTTGAAATAATATTTGAGTCACTCAAGAACATGGGATAAGCCCTTGCAAAATGTGTAGAATTGTAGGAAATTAGCTTTTAAAACTACCTTTTTTCCCCCGCCCCATGTTGAAATGTGTAGAATGGCTGGAAATTGGCTTTAAAACAGCAACCTGCGGCCTAGAGGAGTGACTTTAAAAGAAAATCCTAGGGGAAATCCACTGGACTGGGTGTGAAAGTTTAACTGAACCCATGAGGCATTTCTAAATTGTTATATTCTTAGAGAATCAATGGGTATATATAATTAATTTATAAGTAAAAAATGTGATGTAGGAACTGTAGATTTCCCCTTAAAACATACCAGTGTCATGCTTTAGGACAAAGATCGTTAATAATCTCAAAGATGCATAATGCAAAAAAGTATTTTAAACCATATCTTAGCTTGTTGCTTTTCTCTCTCCCTCCCTCTCCGTTCCTCGTTTAGACTGGAGTTTAAGGTGAAGAAGGGAGGCTGGGGGCCGTTCTCAGCGGCTGGCTCCAGGCAGATCCAGTTCCAGCCGGGCCAAGGAGACGAGGTGGTTGTGAAGCCCAGCAGCAAAGTCCTCATAGTCACCATCGGACCCGGGCTCCCCAAGAACTCCAGTGAGTCCATGCACTTTGAATGGAGACTTCTATTAGGCTTAATATGGTTCTGGGCAACCGTCCCATAGCATTTCAGACACATCACACCTTTTTCTCATGTGTTCCGCAGGACCGACCCGCAGGGACAACAGGAAAAGTCGCTACATGGGCAACCAGACTCCAGGCTCAGGACAGCAGTCACAAGGTGAGAGAACTAGATTTCTGAACCCCCCCCAATGATGGCACTCATTTGACTTAACACGACTCAACATCTCCTTCATGTCCATGTTTCTGTCTCAGGCGCCCCCAGGGGCAGAGGCCGAGGTGGGGGTGGTGGTCAGCGGGGTGGGCCGCCCACGTCCAGGGCGTCCAGGGTCTCTCTGCTCCGCCGGCAGTCTAGTATCGAGCAGCCCACATTACCCCGACAACAGGGGTCCCGGCAGACCAACAACCGCTCCAACAACCAGAGCCAGCCAGACACTGCCTTCATGAACGTGCCTGACCAGGGAGTGGCTGGGTGAGTTATCAGGCCCTGTTTGAATACTTGTTAGAATGTATATTCTTCCTCTTGTTGCTGGTGTTTTTTACAAACGCTCAAATGGCATTAGACACTGTAAATCAAGAATGGCACTTTTACTAGATCTCTCCTCTACTCTCTTTCTCTACTCCCAATTTCGCTCAGTCTTCATCGTAGACTCACGAAGGAGGTCAAGCCTTCCCCAGGAGCCGGCCGCCCCAAGCCTGCTCCCAAGCCCAAGCCTCGCTCCCCAGAATGCCGAGCGCTGTATGCTTACGACGCCCAGGACACTGATGAGCTGAGCTTCAACGCGGAGGACGTCATTGAAATCCTCACTGAAGGTACTAAACCCTTACAGTAGATAATCTCTGAATTTATATAATATTTATATAAACTGAGTATATCAATTTCAGTAGTATAAAACTGCTATTAGTCAGACACTAAGTACTGCTACGTATTATATACTGATACATATGATATACTGTTAGTATTATATACTGCTAGTATTATAGTATTATTAAAGGCGTACTATAACCACATTTTCAACTTCAGTTGAAAGCTGCCTTCCTGTGCTTCACCTGTAATTCCCTCAGGATAGAAAAGGGCTGTATAATCTATAATGGCTACATTGACCAGTTGTCTCACCTGTTCTCCCTCCAGATCCATCAGGCTGGTGGTACGGTCGTCTTCGCGGGAGAGAAGGCATGTTTCCTGGGAATTATGTAAAGAAGATCTAGGCTGGAACGATGAGGGACGTGTCCAAGGAGAGAAGATCTAGGCTGGAGCGATGAGGGACGTGTCCAAGGAGAGAAGATCTAGGCTGGAGCGATGAGGGACGTGTCCCAAGGAGAGAAGATCTAGACTGGAGCGATGAGGGACATGTCCAAGGGGAGCGAGGAGTCAGGTGGCAACAGTTGAATTACAGCCATAACAAGTGCATTACTACAGAGGCAAAGCAAAAAAGCATAATCAAAGCATTTCTCCATACCATCTCTCTTTGGAGTCAGAGACAAGGGAATGTGATTTTTGCCAAAGTTGGTTTGAAGTGCAAATAATACCAACTTTTATCAATGGATTTGATCTATTGTTTTAGCAGGGGATATGTTTACACAGGCAGCCCAATTCTTGGCAAGAGCTGATCTGAAGAGCTGAGCTGATCTGATTGGTCAAAAGACCAATTAATGGCAAAATAATCAGAATGAGCTGCCTGTGTAAACCCAGCTTTTCTGATCTTCACTGATATAGAATTGTGAAATATCTACCCTTTTTTTTTTTTATAGCCTTATTATTACCCAGAGATAGACAACTGTAGCCTATCTTTAAAAAATAAATAAAAAAAGACAGTTGATTGTTTGTCAACAGTTGAGGTGCAAGGTCATAATGAACAAGAAATAAAGATTTTTAAAGAATGTAAACCATCATTTATTGAGGGGTTGTTTCTTGGGGGGCTGTGGTCACCAAAGATGGTCCCATGACACTTTTTACAGTCATGTCTAGAAGGGATGCCACTGATGTCAAAACTTGCATATTAAATTGTCAGGATTATTTTAGCTAACCCTAACCCATAACCTTAACCTAATTATCCTAAACTGCTACGTTAATGATCCTAACCTGGTACTAAAAGTCACTTGACATTAGTGGCATCCATCTAGTCAAAACTCTTGACACTTCTTCTACCATAGATTTTTTTTTACTAACCCTGCTAGCGTTCTCTTTGATAATACGATTTTCTAAACACTCAAGTTCATCCTCCCAGCCGGAGCCAGGGATACGTTCAAATCTACAACCAATTACTTTACGCCTGGTAACCTTCCCGCCCACAAGAGCCTCGCAGCAAATCATTGGGTATGGTGGAACCGCCCTCACATTTTCATGCTTGACAGAAAGCCCCATATTCCAGGACCGACTGCCGCCTCACGTTATCGAACAACAGCCGTCAGCATCTGCAATACCCTCTTTGCATACGAGCCAGTACCGAGGTAACTCGTTTGATTGCAACGTTAGAGTCCCCTGCGAACAGGTGACCCAAGGTAAGGTTTGGAAGACAGTCCTAAATCGCCTTCCCTTACCTCCCTCATTCTAACATGCCAGAGACATACCTAGCCGCCCACTAGGTATAATATAAATACTTGTAACAGTCACCCTAAGGTCACTTGCTGCCTCACAGCCTAAACAAGCATTGATGCAATCCGGCCTTCCAATTCACACCTATCCATTGGAGCCTTCAATCCAACAAACTGTACATTCCGGCCTTCAATATTTACACCGCCCTTCCATCCCAACGAACTATGTACATTTCCGGCCTTCCCCTTTGCATTCTGGCCTTCCATTCAACACCTTATTTACATTCCTTCCACCATCCTTAGTTACTAACCGACCTTCTACTCCCAATGAACTATGTACACCGAACTTGGCCCCTTTCTCCTGCCCGAAGCCAGGGATACGTTCAAAAGCAAGATGACTCAATATTGGTGCAACCCCCCAAGTACGAAGCTTAGAAGGCGCCTCAACCGTCATTATGCCCAATAAGACCATTGCCTTATTTAAACACCTCGCAGAAGACAGGGATTCGTTCAAAGTTGAGGGGTTCTGGGAGATATCCTGACCGAAATCAGGGTAGCGTTCAAGGGAGGAGAGTGAAGGTGTCCCATCCCGCAGCAGACACCCCCTGATAGACGCGGATGGATGGTCATCATCCTCTCCCTATCCGAGGTCACCGCCTCCCCGTCTGTTCTGAAGAAGTCCCTAAGGACATCATGGGAGTACAGAAGAGCCTTTCTGCTAAACAGTTTGGCTTCGCGCACGACTCACCTCCAAGGCAATCAGCAACCTGTCGTTGCCAACTTGCCTCGGGCTCCCAGCGGAAAGCCAAACACCTTTACCTTCCTCACTTTCAGGGCAGTCATAATGTAAGGAGTGATCGTGGTGTACCGGACGACTTTATCAGCAGTCACCTTTAATGTGGCAAAGGCCACCTCGTACCGCAGAGTAACATCCACTACCAAAGCGTTACCTTCTTTAACGAACAACAGGTCTGGGCGCCGCAACGCCCGTCACGGGTGAAGCGACACATTAACCATCTTTGATACTACACTACCCATAATACCACCTCACGTCACTAAAAGTCACGTCAGCCTAAGACGAGGCACGCGTGACAATTTTAAGTGCAGTCTTTTTATACCTGTGACTTGCAGATACATCTAGCTATATGCAACAAAGACAATTAGCAAACTGTCATTTCAGACTCGTTTACGTAGTGCATCCGATAACCATGGATACGTTTTTAAGAAGCTGTCACAATGTGCTGAAGGTAGGAACATAGTCTGTTTCTGGTGGTCGGCTTGTTTCATCCATTTTAACATTTTTGTTTGTCTTTAACAGCTAACTAGTTATGTAGTCGTCTTCTAAACACCTCCGACATGTACATTTGATGGACATATTCAATTAGTGAGGTTTTTCAGAGATATCAGTAGAAGGCCAGCTAGCCATGAAATTCCGACTAGATCAAGTCGAAAGACTTGTCATTCAAAAACAGTAGGGCAATGTGACAGCAGCCTACCGCACCGTCACGGTGTTGGTTGTTGGCTGTGCATTCGCATAAAAGTTCTTCTCAACCAGTTATTGTGAAGATCAGTCCGTGATATAGCTAGCTAGTACTGCGTAATTATTTCAGACTGAGACAGTTGTCACCACACACTAGCTACATTTGAACAGTACATAGACTGTCATTCGAGTTAGCTAGTTGGTTAGCCAAGCTAATTAGCGATCACGTAATTGTGTGAAATGTAACTCATTCACTGCTTCATTTTGTTGCATTATATATTGTATTAATATTTATTAAACATATATCATTTTTCAATTGCAATTGACCATGAAAGTACATTTATTGTAGCTTCTGTACAGTCAGGTGCCTGTCATGTGTCAATATACCCAAGTGCATTTTTTGCTTTACATGTCTTGCAGGTCTGACACGCCTACATTACACGATGGCTCAATTTAAACACATAGATAGATGAGACTGGGTTATATCGTGGATAGATGAGACTGGGTTATATCGTGGATAGATGAGACTGAATTATATCGTGGATAGATGAGACTGGGTTATATCGTGGATAGATGAGACTGGGTTATATCGTGGATAGATGAGACTGGGTTATATCGTGGATAGATGAGACTGGGTTATATCGTGGATAGATGAGACTGGGTTATATCGTGGATAGATGAGACTGAATTATATCGTGGATAGATGAGACTGAATTATATCGTGGATAGATGAGACTGGGTTATATCGTGGATAGATGAGACTGAGTTATATCGTGGATAGATGAGACACTGAATTATATTGTGGATGCTCCCTGAGAATTGTCTTTCAGCTGTCTGGGGGGGGTGTTAATAATCCCCTCTCACTGACTGGACTGGGAACATTTTACATTTACATTTTAGCAGACACTCTTATCCAGAACGACTTACAGAACCAACTAGGGTTAAGTGCCTTGCTCAAGGGCACATCGACAGATTTTTCACCTAGTTGGCTCAGGAATTTGAACCAGCGACCTTTCGGTTACTGTCCCAACGCTCTTAACCGCTAGGCTAACTGCTGCTAGGCTACAGGCTGTCTGCCTAATTGTCACATGACCTGCTTTTGTTATCGCAACAAGCTGTCTCTGTTAGCCCCTAGCTGTGGCACCCATGACCGCTGTCACAGACAGCCATGCTCTGGGAAAATGAAACACCCTACTTGTTTATCAACTCCACATTTGTAAAACATTAAACAAAAAACATGTAGTGGAGTTAGCAGGCCTTAATGTAGCTTAGCCATTATGTCACAGTCTGCTCTACTGAGGTCATTGATGGAATTAGCTTAAGGCTATTTGACAAAGAGCTAGCCAGAGCCTTCAAGCAGGTAAATGAAGTCAGCCCTTAGCTCATCCACTTTAGGCTGCACTGGGATCTGCCATGGACCCTTCAGAAGAAGGCTATTCAAACAGTGTCCAGGATTTTACTCTAGGATGGGGACATTGTGCATAACTAAGAGTACCTCATCACCAGTGATTAGCATCGGCATTACAACACACACACACACACACACACACACACACACACACACACACACACACACAGCCAGGCAAGAGTAATGGATAGACTGCCCTGTATTTTCACATAGTAAATCCCCTCATAGGAGTTGGATATTCTTCTGACTGTATTCATCCCACTCTACCCTCCTCAGGGGAACGCAGAGGGCAGCCCAGGGTTCCATGTGGTCCTGGGGAACGAGGCCTGCGACCTGGACTCCATGGTGTCAGCTCTGGCCTACGCATACTTCCTGTCCAAGGTGAGAGTAAACCAGCCCATCATTTGGACCCCGACCCATGTGTTGAGAATGGTTCAACAGAGCAAGCGTCAGGTGTTATAACACCTCTCTCTCGCTCTCTCTCTCTCCCCCCTCTCAGACACTTGATTCTGGTAAAATTCCTCTTCCCGTTCTGAACATTCCCCGGAAAGAGTTCCCGCTGCGCACGGACAATGCCTTCCTGCTGAGAGAGAGCGGCCTCTCCCAGGATGACCTGGTGTTCCGGGACGAGCTGGACCTGGGGAGTCTACACCGGGCCGGCCGGCTGGACCTCACACTGGTGGACCACAACATACTGCCCAGGTCAGGATCAACCATGACACCTTAACCCCTGTCCACTGACAGTCATCTAGGATGTAAACACTTCCCCATGTGATCATCACCTGTATCTCTACAAACCTACACTGACCAAAAGACTCCTTGAAATAGCTTGACTAAAGTCCCTGACTGACTGTGTGGCTGTCTGTTGCAGCTCTGACTGTGATCTAGAGGAGACGGTGGTGGAGGTGATCGACCATCACCTCCTGGAGAGGAAGCCCTCTCCCTCCTGTTCTGTTACCATGGAGACAGTGGGCTCCTGCACCACCCTGGTGACAGAACGGATCATCCAGAAAGCCCCTGAAGTCCTTGACCAACAAGTGGCCCAGCTCTTATATGGTTAGCAGAACTGATGCATGTGGGAAATCATGTCAGTTAGTATTTAGTAAACTATTCCTTTAACTGTACACTGTCACTGTGTGAAGAGACTGAGGCATCCTGTTCTTTGTGATCGCAGGCACCATAGTGTTAGACTGTGTGAACATGGCCCCAGAGGCAGGGAAAGTCACCCCTAAAGACAGCAAGTACGCAGTCCTCCTGGAGACGCGCTTCCCCAACCTTCCACCAAGAGGAGTCCTCTTCCAGTCCTTGCAGAATGCTAAATTTGATGTGTCAGGTAAACACCCCATTAATACCTAAAGTTCAGCCTTGAGGATGTGATTTCTGCCTCTCAGATTGGAATGATACTCATCCCATGATATCAATCCGATGTTTAAGTATGAAGGAGAGAGAGACCTACGATGTGTTTTGTTTGTACCTTGTCCCCAGGTCTCACCACAGAACAGATGCTACTGAAAGACATGAAGGTGGCATCGAAAGGAGATTTGAAACTGGCAGTCAGTGTGATATATATGACACTGGAGGTGGGTGTCCATCTTAACTATTCAATATGTGATACAACAGAAGGTTACCTACTACTGATGCATAATAACATACTTGCTATCATGTACAAACCCCAGTTCTGTTGCAGTATGCCATCTCACAATGCACATGTTTCACCTAATGAATTCTTTACAGAATCTCTGAACTGAACACAGGCCTCAAGTTACAATAGCCTTTCCTTGTGTTACTGCCAGACACACCCTTCAGACACTTCCCTGTGTTACTGCCAGACACACCCTTCAGACACTTCCCTGTGTTACTGCCAGACACACCCTTCAGACACTTCCCTGTGTTACTGCCAGACACACCCTTCAGACACTTCCCTGTGTTACTGCCAGACACACCCTTCAGACACTTCCCTGTGTTACAGCCAGACACACTCTTCAGACACTTCCCTGTGTTACTGCCAGACACACTCTTCAGACACTTCCCTGTGTTACTGCCAGACACACCCTTCAGACACTTCCCTGTGTTACTGCCAGACACACCCTTCAGACACTTCCCTGTGTTACTGCCAGACACACCCTTCAGACACTTCCCTGTGTTACTGCCAGACACACCCTTCAGACACTTCCCTGTGTTACTGCCAGACACCCCCTTCAGACACTTCCCTGTGTTACTGCCAGACACCCCCTTCAGACACTTCCCTGTGTTACTGCCAGACACACCCTTCAGACACTTCCCTGTGTTACTGCCAGACACCCCCTTCAGACACTTCCCTGTGTTACTGCCAGACACACCCTTCAGACACTTCCCTGTGTTACTGCCAGACACCCCCTTCAGACACTTCCCTGTGTTACTGCCAGACACACCCTTCAGACACTTCCCTGTGTTACTGCCAGACACACTCTTGAGACACTTCCCTGTGTTACTGCCAGACACCCCCTTCAGACACTTCCCTGTGTTACTGCCAGACACCCCTTTCAGACACTTCCCTGTGTTACTGCCAGACACACCCTTCAGACACTTCCCTGTGTTACTGCCAGACACACCCTTCAGACACTTCCCTGTGTTACTGCCAGACACCCCCTTCAGACACTTCCCTGTGTTACTGCCAGACACCCCCTTCAGACACTTCCCTGTGTTACTGCCAGACACACCATCAGACACTTCCCTGTGTTACTGCCAGACACACCCTTCAGATACTTCCCTGTGTTACTGCCAGACACCCCCTTCAGACACTTCCCTGTGTTACTGCCAGACACACCCTTCAGACACTTCCCTGTGTTACTGCCAGACACACCCTTCAGACACTTCCCTGTGTTACTGCCAGACACACCCTTGAGACACTTCCCTGTGTTACTGCCACGCCACTTCAAACACTCAAAACGTGAAGGTGGGATGTTGCACCTAGTTCATGAAGATCACTTATACCACATGTCCAATCAGGTAGAATCACCAACAAGTATAAAGGTGCAGGGTTTGTGTCTGTCTCTTTATCTGAACTTATAAAGGGACTCGGCAGGTGCACTTGAGTTTATACTGAGATTCACAAACAAACTGTAATATCCATAAATGTTGTCCCTCAGGCTTTTCTACAGAGACAAAGCTTACAGCAAGAGCTCTGTGAGTTCTGCCACAAGCACAGCTACAACCTGGTGGTGGCCATGACGATCTCCTTCAACGATAACAAGGAGCCCTTCAGGCAGCTGGCCGTCTACAGCTCCAGCACCCTCTACAGGGGGGAGGTAGGAACTACACCATCCCAATCAGACACCATCCCATAGAGTTGACTATCTAGAGTTAAGTAAGTCATTATGAAGACTTGATAGTAAGATTTGGGTTGCCAGGTTGTTGTTTTTTTACAGTTTTTATATGGTCAACTGAATGGTCTTAGTTGTCCTGCAGATGAGCCAAGCCTTGGAGCAAGCCCAGAACCCCAGTCTGAGCCTGAGTCCAATGAGCAGCCCTTACTCGGACATCAAGGCTTATCTCCAGGGCAACATTTTGGCCTCCAGAAAGAAGGTGCTGCCCATCATCAAGGACTTCCTGAGGGACAGGGAGCGAAGAGCGATGCATTGTGGGAACCTGGAGGAGAGCTACGAGGCACCATGGCAACGAGCGTGCACTGAGGACGCTGGGATAGAGGAGGACTCTCACTTCCCCCCCACCCCTATGAACAGTCTGGTGGAGGGCTGTCCCCTTGACAACGGGCTGCCCAAGATCAGCGCTGAAGCTCTGACGGAGAAGTTCAGCAAGATGGCCGACGAAGAGGAGAACACAGAGGGACACTGATGTCACTCACACTCCTGATGGTCAGCACCAGAGTTCACTAACCTGTATAACAGCTGGATGGCCGGACAGTTCTCTCAACAGGATTCAGACCAGTCAGTACAGATTGTTTGTGAATGTGCAAGGTGTTGAGGGACGCACAACATTGATCAGCTGGGACAAGGACTGGGAGGCACACTGTTCCCTATCCAGAGGAGTAAAGAATCCACTGGCAATCATATTGGAGATAATGGAAATGTATTGAAAATATTAGTGACACCCATGCTTTCATCCTTGAATGGGAATAAGACATTTGTGGGAACTCTGTTAAGGAAAGAATTCTCCCGGTTGATGTGTGTGTGTGTGAGTGTGTGTGCGCGCTATACTAATCTGTATAGGAACATTTTTGTGATAGATTCCTAAAACAATATGTGGTCACACTTTATTTGGATAGTCCATCTGTATTTTTATTTAACCTTTATTTAACAAGGCAAGTCAGTTAAGAACAAATTTACAATGACAGCCTACACCGGCCAAACTCGGACGATGCTGGGCCAATTGTGCACGGCCCTATGGGACTCCCAATCACGGTTATGATACGGTCTGACGACTCTAGCACTTAGATGTAGTGTCTTAGACCACTGCGCTACTTGGGAGCATGCTAGATGATCTGCTGTAGGTTCTCTGCTGATGGTCATACTATCAACAAACTATCTGTTGATAAGCAACTGCTTACTAAGGTTAGGGTAAGGGTTATTAGTTACGTTTAGGATAAGGGTTAAGGTTAGCGTTAGTGGCGAGCATCTAAAAGATGGACTGTCCAAATAGTGTTACCCTGTATGATATGCAGTGTACGATTTTACCTAATTGATAAGCAGTTTGACTTTTAAGTGAAGTGTTTGTGTTGAATTAGTTATTGCAAGACATAATTCCTTGACTGACTGTTTTATTGATAAGGAATCAGTTTAGAATTTTCTTCTGATTCAAAACAGCATTATAATACTGTGTTTTCTCCAAATGAAAAAATGCACATACATTTGCAGTATGTAAACATACAAAAAAAAATATATATATATATAATCTGAGAATATGGTCTGATTATATGCAATTGTATTGCAAGAAGATACAGTAACTTCTGTTTGATTGTGTTAAAGTACTTGGTACCAATGATATTACTGATGTCATGTTAATTTGAATATAATACTTTGATCTTTTTTATCTGAAACTAGGACTCCCTAGAACCACTCCAGGTACTTCCCTGCCTGATGTAGTCTAAATAACTTGCTGTTCATTTAATCAAATGCTCCAAACTGATGAGAACAGTGTTCTTTGAGATCCAGCTATAATCTATAGCAAAAGGTAGAAAAGATTTTAGGTTAGACCATTAGCAGATGTTATGTTATGAAGAAGGACAATCAAGTAACCAATTTCACAGTTTGACCTTTTTAATAATTTGTGAACCACAGTTTGACATTTTTTATCATTTTGGAAACCAACTGACTAAGGTTTTACAGTTAGAAATGTAATGTTTTCACCTGAAATGTTGAAACGGGTTCAATAGTATTAAAGTATTTTGGAAGACACTTGTACATTTTCTTGTGACTACAATTTGTTATTATCCAGTTTTATCCTATTTTCAACTCAGTATTTGTGATGTGGAGGATGTTAGGACCATGGAGGCTCCTCCCAGGGCGGTATCTACTGTCATGGAGGCTCCTCCCAGGGCGGCATCTACAGTCATGGAGGCTCCTCCCAGGGCGGCATCTACTGTCATGGAGGCTCCTCCCAGGGCGGTATCTACTGTCTATCTTCCTCTAGGGTGAGGCCATATCCAGATGTTCATACTGTTTCTGTACCATACCGGGGTACACGTATTACTGGAAGTGCACACTTTTTTTTTTTTACGCACAAAACAAATAAGGCAACAGGGATCTTGATCCAGGAGGGCATTGAATGTAACTCCACTGTAACCAAGAAGGTGGCTCCCAAGTGGAGCAGTGGTCTAAGACTGCATCTCAGTGCTAGAGGTGTCACTACAGACATCCTGGTTCAAATCCAGACTGTATCAAAACCAGCCGTGATTGTGAGTCCCATAGGGCGGGGCACCATTGGCCCAGTGTCGTCCGAGTTTGGCCGATGTAGGCCGTCATTGTAAGTAAGAATTTGTTCTTAACTGACTTGCCTAGTTAAATAAAGGTTAAATTAAATCATAATAATGATCTTGACATCTAGCCACTTAGCTAGCAAGTTAGCAAACCAAATGCATAGCTGGAGCCGTGAGCTGGATATAATGTATTTCTTATAGTTATACTTAACTTATACCCAAATGTGTTTATTTTTAAACGGTATATTGCCCAAGCCTACCTCCCTTCTATCCTTAACTCCTCCCTGACTGGGAGAACTGAGGCACATTCAATGGGATGCAATGTTCAGAACACTGCAGATAGAGATGTAATGTATAGAATGGACAAGCCTTCATTATGCAGAGTAGAAATGTAGCTGTTTATTCTATGCAGTGCATTTCTATCTGCAAGGCTCTAGCTAAACATGTTTCAATCTCCTGACTAAGCCCCATAGCTGCCCAGGTGAGCTTAGCCTTAGGCAATAGGGAAGCAGCCACAACAGGTCCCGCTGAAATGCAAAAAAACCTGTGGGGACAAGAAGAGGGTGAATTCACTGACATATATAGACACACACGCACACAAACACACCCACATCAACAGACGTCCTCATGAGAAAGGCAGATGAGCCAGCAGGCTGTCTTGTTTTGCAAGAAACACTAGTTCCTGGAGGTGCCCGTTCAGTGCTGTAATAGTCATCTGATCTCACTCACAGGGTGGACGATATGGGGACCTATACATACCAGGGGGACAAGTACATGCTAAATGGGTAAGTGGTTAAACTGAATTTATCTACCACTTTGCTAGTTTATTCTGTTTAAACCCATGGTTTCACAACCTGTGTGAGTATCAAATGTGATGGGGCTCTCATAGCGTTGTGCGTTTCCTAAAACAAAAAGGAAGTGAAAATCTGTATTTCAGCTCATTTCATTTGCTAGAGTATTGAAGTGTGTTATTGTATCTATCTCCTTTACCCCCCCCCCCCCCAGACTCCATGTCACCAGTGGTGGGAAAAGTACCCTATTGTCATACTTGAGTAAAAGTAAAGATAACTTAATAGAAAATGACTCCAGTAAAATACTACTTCTGTTTTATTCTGTATTCTGTTTTAAATATTCTTAAAATGTATGGAGTAAAAAGTACATGATTTTATTTAAGAATGTAATGAGTAGTCCAAAAATATAAATAGTAAAGTAAAGTACATATACCCCCAAAAACTACTTAAGTAGTACTTTTTAATTAAGTACTTTACACCACTGCATGTCATATGACCTGTTCTCTGGACAATGGACAGGGCTTACCAAAAGGAGAAATGGGAAATCACAAGCCACTCTGACTCTAACGTAACCAGACCAGTAGTGACCATAAAGATTGGATCCGTCCTGGGAGTCTAATGACTTGGACTCATGGATGGGCTTATCAATCACCAATGTTTGTTTTATAACTAAGATTTACATAGACTAAAGAGAAACCTCCACCACTGGATTTTGTGAGCTGTTGACAGGATTCACAAACGTTGTCTGGGTGATGCAATAATGCCACTAGATAGTCCTTGGTTTAGGCCTATAATTAATATACCAGTAATTTCAATTAAACATATTGATCTTAGTCTCTGGCTGCAGTCCAAACACTTAAAATACACACCATATCCCCTCAGCCCTCAAATTAAGTGGACACTTCTGATGACGTACCATGATGTCTGACGAGTGACACCCGGAAATTCGGCACTCGTTTATCCCGCGATGATTGTGTTTTCAGCCAATGGTAGCTTGTGGGTGCTACAGTCAATTATGAATGCATATTTATTTACATTAACTATATAATTATTAATATACGCCTAATGTATGATAGCTAACAAATTATTTAGCTATCTAACGTTAGCCTGCATAGCTGGAACTTCTGAAGAAGGAACACATTTTATTTCTACAATTTTCAAAAACTAACCAAACAAAAACATCATTACTTTTACAAGATGTGTTTGTGCCGCCATGTGCATTAGTAGCACAATTTATTTGCATTCGTTTTTACTTACACTTGTATGTTGACTTTTCCATTGATGTTTTTTGTAATCATTTGGACGGGGATTCCCCCAAGGGCATAAGGCGAGGGTAAGTGGACGAGGGTGTGTCTTTTAAGTGTTTGGACCTTAACCTCTGTCTTACATTTGTACTGCGCGGTACAGAGAGACAGCCACTGTCTCTGATGTCATCATAAGTCGTCTCCAACATGTCACCTCCGAATTCCTTCCATATCCTTCTGTATTGTCATCAGTCTATCCGCTGGAGGTGAAAAGGCATTTTTTCCGTTGCTTGTAAAACAAAATCTACATACCGTCCGTAACGGGAGTAAATAAATATTGTGGCGAGCTCAGCCAGAAGAAGATGGCAAGAGACAGAGATTGATTTTACCGGAGAGTTCCTGTGCCCCATACACCGCACGACTCCAGGAACGTCACCCTTTATTTTCTTACCTCCTTCAACGATCAACAAAGAACACATCCTCCGGCCATGCAAGGCTCGGTCACGGTAGGCATTTTAACATTCCCCCATAACCTGAACTACGACAACTTAAAGAAACATAAACACATAACATTAGCTTAACTACTGAAACGTAAAGGCATACCACAACATTTTTAGAACCGGGACATGAGCTACCCACAATCCCTAGCGCTCTTCGCTGCCACGCAACGTGTGGCTAGCGTATGCCGGGCAGATCGCTACATAGCCCCCACCAGAGGGGTCAGTCGCCCCCGACGACCCAATCTCTCAACACAAAGTCCCTCAAGTGTTCAGGACGCCTCCGCCGTGCAGTCTCGGCCCGGCATGCGCACCCTGTACCCACCCCCGATAGTCGGCCCAAGATCTCCCCGGGCCCCTGCCAATGGCTGCAGAGCTTGGGAGAAACACCCTTTTGGGGCATCGTAGGTCTGCTTCTGTCTCGCCCCGGAGTTGGCCTGGGCTGGAGCTCCCTGGCTCTCGTCACCCAAGTATGGGGGGTAGCGTGGTCACGGGCTGGGCCCCTCCTACGGGGGTACCGCCTGTAGCGGTTCCGGCCAGCGGCATACTTGCTCCCCTGGACTGAAACACCCGCTGGGCCGGTCACATTGGCTGCCTCTGCTCCCTTTTCCCCTTCAATCACATCAAACTCCACAGTTTCTCCATCTCCAACACTGCGGAGGTATTTCCTGGGGTTGTTTTTCTTTATGGCGGTCTGGTGGACAAAGACGTCTTCTTTTGTGTCATTTCTGTTGATGAAACCGTAGCCATTTCGGACGTTGAACCATTTGACCGTCCCCAAGACCTTAGTTGGTTGTGTTTCGGCCTCCTCTCGTCTTTCTGTCGTCTCGGCGGAGGGAAGGGCAGCAGACACAGTGGTTGGGACTGAAGCGGCCTGATGCTGGTTGGGCCCACGGGCTGTGGAAGGCCGTTTGGGCTGTCTGGTCGCTGCTCGACGACTGGCTCGCCTGTCTTTGGGCCAGTCCTTCTCTTTACCAGACTGGAGCGCCACGGTCTCCGTGCCAAGAGTGATAGATGTCCCTGACACATTAACACGGGCGCCCCAACGACTCAGCAGGTCCAGGCCAATGATGCATGCGTCACGGATGTCGGCAAGCCAGAACCCGTGCTCCAGCTCCTGGTCTCCAACCTGGACTTTTACTGGCTTCTTCCCTCTCATGCCAACCTCTTCTCCCGTCACTGTGACCATCTGCGTGGTGGTTGGCGACCAAGCCTTGGAAGGTGGCCCGGTGGTATTCGGAAGGACGCCAGGTCGCACCAAGGAAATGGTTGACCCCGTGTCTACCAGGGCTCTACAAGGTCGGCCGTCCAGTCGACATTGCAGGTATAGTCCCTTGGTGTGGCCGAGGCGTCCGACCACAGAGCATCGGCCCTGGAGGGGGGATGGAGACCGGAGTGGTGAACCCCTCGTTAGACCACTCCTCCGTCGTTTCCCCCAAACGGAGAAGCTCTGGCTTTTGGCGCTGGTGCCAGGTTCGTCGCATCTGTAACACCGGTCTGTAGACCAGGGGGGGCGTCGCCTGGGTGGTGGAGTCTGGTGCTGGAATCGTCGTAGCGGAGGCCGAACCTGACAGACCTCTTCTGTCGTTTCCCCCTCGTCGTAGTCGGCCACCCGGACACATGGTTGGCGTGATGTGACCCTCTGCTGGGTGGGCCACCTGGAGAGTACCCCTTCGGCTTGTTCGGCCTCGTGGAGTGCCTCACTGAGAGTCTTAGGCCTGGCGAGGCAGACATGTTGCCGCAGCTTCTCTGGTGCGAGCCCCCGCAGGAAAGCGTGGAGGGCCAGCTCCTCTTGTGCAGCTATTTGGAATTCGGGGTAGCCCTGTCGAGTGTGTAGCCGCACATCTGCAGCGAAGGTGCCCAGGTTCTCTTCTCCTTGGCGATGGCGGCTGGCCAGTTGCTCCCTGCTCTGGTCCGCGAAGAGTCTCCGCCCAAACCTCATTTCCAGCGCCCTGGTCAAGGCTTGGAGGTCCCGTTGTTCCGCTGGGGCTAGGTCGAGAAGCACCTGTACTGCGTTCCCCTCTAACGCTAGTGCCAGGTGAGTAGCGGCTTCCTCACTGCTCCAGTCGCTGTGTCGGACCGCCAGGTGGACTTGGGCGAGGTAGGGCTCTAGCTGCGTCGTCCCGTTGTACTTGGGCAGCTTGGCGGATGATCTTGGCACCCCTGCAGAACGTGGTAGGCTGGGCGTGCCGAGGAGGGGTTGTTGCAGCTCTGGACTGGTAGGTAGCATGACGTTGCTGGTTGTAGCCACGGGTTGTGGGCGTGGTCTTGCAGTACCCTGCTGGGGTAGCCGTGGGACACTGGCACCGTCGGGGCATGCCATGTAGCCACCACCTCTGGCAGACTCCATCTTCTGCCGCAGTAGGCTCGTTAGGTGCCCCTGGGTCTGTGCGAGTGTCCTCTCCAGCTCGTCAATCTCTCTCTCCATCTTCTTCTGCTCGCTAATCCCACTTCTGACACCAATGTGGCGAGCTCAGCCAGAAGAAGATGGCAAGAGACAGAGATTGATTTTACCGGAGAGTTCCTGTGCCCCATACACCGCACGACTCCAGGAACGTCACCCTTTATTTTCTTACCTCCTTCAACGATCAACAAAGAACACATCCTCCGGCCATGCAAGGCTCGGTCACGGTAGGCATTTTAACATTCCCCCATAACCTGAACTACGACAACTTAAAGAAACATAAACACATAACATTAGCTTAACTACTGAAACGTAAAGGCATACCACAACATTTTTAGAACCGGGACATGAGCTACCCACAATCCCTAGCGCTCTTCGCTGCCACGCAACGTGTGGCTAGCGTATGCCGGGCAGATCGCTACAATATTTTTGCTCAGCGAAACTCAATTAACATATTTTGACACTATAATGCTGGCAGAGCTGGTGAATGGGAGTTTGAATCGGAGATTTCGTGTCATTAGGTTAATCCCTATTATCTACTCCTGTCCTATAGGCAGAGGCAACAACAACAACTGCCTCAACAGGCCGTGGTGGCTATTACAATAACAGGTCTCCTTAACATAGAGGACAATGGAAGATAGTCTATACACCCTAGTCATGCTTCAACGAGAACAATGCAAGAACACAGAGGTTATGTCTTCCCTTCCCACCCCTTTCAGCTAATAACAGCTTTGTTACACGTACCTACAGTTAACTGCCAAAATAAAGGAAACTCCAAAAGTATCTTAATAGTGCGTTGGGCCACCACGAGCCGCCAGAACAACTTCAATGCTCCTTGGCATAGATTCTACAAGTGTCTGGAACACTATTGGAGGGATGCGACACCATTCGCGGCAGGTAGCCCAGTGGTTAGAGTGTTGGGCCCAAAACCGAAAGGTTGCTGGATCAAATCCCCGAGCTGACAAGGTAAAAATCTGTCGTTCTGCCCCTGAACAAGGCAGTTAACCCACTGTTCATAGGCCGTCATTGAAAATAAGAATATGTTCTTAACTGACTTGCCTAGTAAAATAAAGGTTAAAATGAAATAAATTCTTCCATGAGACATTTCATCATTTGGTGTTTTGTAGATGGTGGTGGAAAACGCTGTCGCATGAGCTGCTCAAAATCTACCTTAAGTGTTCAATTGGGTTGAGATCTGTTCACTGGTTGGTTGCAACACAGAGACACACACCCTATAAACCCCCTATGCTCCAATCACATCATTCAATGTCTATGATGGCATATTCTCAGTCTGTTATGTTATTGGTGAGCTTTCAGATCGCCTGCATGTGATCTTAACATGGTAATGCCTGTGGTATAGGTCAAGGTGTGATGGCTTGGTTGTGGTAAGGCCTCTTACTCCCACCTAGGGGAGGAGAGAGGCACACAACCAAGTCATCACACATTATTAGGGAGATGATCATCCCCAATCAGAGACAGCTGTATAGCGTTGTCTCTGATTGGGGATAGTATTTAGACTCCACACACAGCCACCTGTGTGTGGATCATTATTCATTGGTGTTTGTCTGCACTGCTTGCAGAAAACCAAGTAAGTCACTGTGTTTTGTTTAAATCGTGTTTTTTGTTTTTCACTCTCCTTTATTTGTTAATGCTTCGTGAGAACAGCTCATTTCCAAATAAAAGGATGACTCTTCACCAGCGCTCCGTCTATCGTCCCTTATATCCGACGCACCGTGACAGAATGATCCACCACCCTGGGACGCAACGGGGAATAACATTAGGAGATATCCTCCTCGGTATGGGGAAAATTACCGAGGAGGAACACTCCTATTATCGCTCGGTGGAGGAAGGCTGGGGTCCGGAGCAGCCGAGGCGCCGGAGACGGAGGACACGTCACCGGGCTAGGGTTGAGGACCAGCCTGGAGCCCAGAAAACCCCTCAAACGGATTTTGGGGGGGGGCTATGGGGGTGGTCGGGGATCGAGGGAGAAGAGCCCCGACCACTGCACTCGTGGGGGTTCCAGGAGGAGCCCCTACAGCCGTGGGAACGGGAGTACAGAGAGGAGTCGGAGGAAGACGACGACGATGTGCTTCTGTTCCCTCACTCGTGGGGGTTCCCGGAGGAACCCTCACAGGATGGGGATTGGCGATGGAGTAGGCACGACAGGGACAGTCGTGCTCCAGCGCCAGTTCCCAGTCCGGTGCCTCCAGCGCCGGTCCAGAGTCGGAGGAAGAGGAGACCGACTCAGCGCACCACACCATCGGTGCGCAACACTAGCCCGGAGCGACCCGTACCAGCTAAACGCACCCAGCCAACGGTGCGTTTCCCCAGCCCGGTACGGCCCGCGCCTGCTCCGCGCACCAGCCAAACGGTGCGTTTCCCCAGCCCGGCGCACCCCGTGCCAGCAAAACGCAACAACCCAACAGTGCGTTTCCCCAGCCCGGCGCGACCCGTGCCAGCTCAACGCACCGACCCAACGGTGCGTTTCCCCAGCCAGGTACAGCCCGTTCCAGCTACTCGCACCAGATCAGTGGTGCGTTCCCCCAGCCCGGTACGGTCTGTGCCTACTCCTCGCACCCAACCTATGGTGCGTGTCTCCAGCCCGGAGCGACCCGTGCCAGCTAGACGCACCAGCCCAACGGTGCGTTTCCCCAGCCTGGTACGGCCCGTGCCTGCGCCTCGCAGCAGAGCAGTGGCGCGCTCACCCATTCCTCACACGGAGCCTACTGCGAGGGTCGACAGCGCAGCTCTGTGTTTGGAGACCATATCTGCGTCGGTGCCCAGAGTGGGTACGACGTTCAGCCCCGCTGTGGAGCAGGAGCTCCATAGCGCGTCGGTGCCCAGTCTGGGGCCGACAGCCAGCCCAACCACAGGGCTGGAAACCCTCTCTGCGTCGGTGCCCAGGGTGGGCACGACGTTCAGCCCCGCTGTGGAGCAGGAGCTCCATAGCACGTCGGTGCCCAGTGTGGGGCCGACAGCCAGCCCAACCAGAGGGCTGGAAACCATCTCTGCGTCGGTGCCCAGGGTGGGCACGACGTTCAGCCCCGCTGTGGAGCAGGAGCTCCATAGCGCGTCGGTGCCCAGTCTGGGGCCGACAGCCAGCCCAACCAGAGGGCTGGAGACCATCTCTGCGTCGGTGCCCAGGGTGGGCACGACGTTCAGCCCCGCTGTGGAGCAGGAGCTCCATTGCGTGTCGGTGCCCAGTCTGGGGCCGACAGCCAGACCAGCTGCAGGGCTGAAGACCACCTTTGCGTCGGTGCCCAGGGTGGGCACGGCATCCAGCCTGAGGTCTCCGGAGAAGGTCAGCAGCCCGAGGCCTCCTGTGACAGTCAGCAGCCTGAGGCCTCCTGTGAAGGTCAGCAGCCCGAGACCTCCGGAGAAGGTCAGCAGCCCGAGACCTCCGGAGAAGGTCAGCAGCCCGAGGCCTCCAGTGAAGGTCAGCAGCCCGAGGCCTCCAGTGAAGGTCAGCAGCCCGAGGCCTCCAGTGAAGGTCAGCAGCCCGAGGCCTCCAGTGAAGGTCAGCAGCCCGAGGCCTCCAGCGAAGGTCAGCGCCACGCCACCTCCAGCGAAGGTCAGCGCCACGCCACCTCCAGCGAAGGTCAGCGCCACGCCACCCCCAGCGAAGGTCAGCGCCACGCCACCCCCAGCGAAGGTCAGCGCCACGCCACCTCCAGCGAGGGTCAGCGCCACGCCACCTCCAGCGAGGGTCAGCGCCACGCCACCTCCAGCGAAGGTCAGCGCCACGCCACCTCCAGCGAAGGTCAGCGCCACGCCACCTCCAGCGAAGGTCAGCGCCACGCCACCTCCAGCGAAGGTCAGCGCCACGCCACCTCCAGCGAAGGTCAGCGCTGACCTGGGGCCGGTCGTCTACGTCGCTCCAGAGACGGAGCAGTCCGCTCCACCGGTGCCCAGTCCGGGGCCGGTCGTCTACGTCGCTCCAGAGACGGAGCAGTCCGCTCCACCGGTGCCCAGTCCGGGGCCGGTCATCTGCGTCGCTCCAGTGCCGGAGCAGTCCGCTCCACCGGTGCCCAGTCCGGGGCCGGTCGTCTACGTCGCTCCAGGGAAGGAGCAGTCCGCTCCACCGGTGCCCAGTCCGGGGCCGGTTGTCAGCCCCTCTCCAGGGTCGAGGGCTCCCGCACCAGGGTCCAGACAGGACTTGGTGAATGGCGGGAGTACTGAGGGGGGAACCACCGCGCCGGGGTCCGGACCGGACCGGGCGTGCAACCGTGAGGTAGGAGGGAAGCTACTCTCACAGCCTGTGCCACGCCCGGAACCAGAACCGGAGCCCCCACCAGCAACCACCTCAGTACCCCGCCATGTCCCCCCTAGTTTTTGGACATTTTTTTTTTTTGTCTTTCAGGAAGGGGGGGATTGTGTGTGCGATCGGGAGTCCGCACCTTGGGGGGGGGGTACTGTGATGGCTTGGTTGTGGTAAGGCCTCTTACTCCCACCTAGGGGAGGAGAGAGGCACACAACCAAGTCATCACACATTATTAGGGAGATGATCATCCCCAATCAGAGACAGCTGTATAGCGTTGTCTCTGATTGGGGATAGTATTTAGACTCCACACACAGCCACCTGTGTGTGGATCATTATTCATTGGTGTTTGTCTGCACTGCTTGCAGAAAACCAAGTAAGTCACTGTGTTTTGTTTAAATCGTGTTTTTTGTTTTTCACTCTCCTTTATTTGTTAATGCTTCGTGAGAACAGCTCATTTCCAAATAAAAGGATGACTCTTCACCAGCGCTCCGTCTATCGTCCCTTATATCCGACGCACCGTGACACAAGGTTTTGAGAGCTACAACATGATGTCGAATTGGATGCAGGGTGTAACCAAGTCAGGGATTTTAAAAGTGATGAAATGTATCACTCAACTCTGTGGTCTAATTCGAGCCCCTTCTTATAATACATTTTAATCATTTAAAAAAAAAAAAGTGCATTAAAGTATATTTTCTTTGAAAGTATTACAATAGATTCTAAATGCATCACACATACACAATGTACAGGACAGTTAGCCAAGATACTCCTTGAAGATGAGAACTCAAACAAGATTTTCAGGTATTCAGTGCCACAATGAACACGTCATAATTGGGACACCCACATTTTAAAGGATTAAATAGATAATGAGTTTATACTCAGAGCACATCTCACCAACCAACGCAGCTAAACCTTACTGTCATGAGTTCAGCTGGGTTCAGCTGGGTTGACTCCTCAAACCATAGACATACAGGCTCTCGAGAGGGATCTATTGATGTGTCATTCTCTTAAAAAAAAAAAAAAAATCAGAAGGCAATACAATTTTTTGATGATAGTTGAGTAACAGGAACTGTTGTTGTTGCCCAAATTTCCTTTCAGTGTGGTAAGAGTTTGAGACTCTTTGCTGCATTGAGATACTTAACTTACGTGTAAAATTTATCTCGTACGGATATTCTCATTTTCATGTGCTTACAATTTGAGATGAGTTGTAGATCAGAAAGTGTTTATTTATTTTGTATTTTATTTTTATTGCAGAAAAAACAGTATACATACAATAAGTATACAAACAGACAAGGATAACATATGCTAGGGGGTACAACAAATTACAGATTGTACAAATACTTTAAAAGATACACACATATTGATTGGTTTAACAGCTTTCTTATTAAAATAATGTAGAATGGTCTTAATGTACTGCTCGAATTCCTTATAGAAAACACGGAAGAGTGTTTTTTTATTAGTGAATTTACATTTATGAATATGAAATATTGCCATTAGTAAATTTACATGAATGATTATGAAATATTGCCATTCGTGAACATTCGTGAATTTACATGTATGAATATGAAATACTGCCATTAGCACATTTAGATTTATGAATATGAAATACTGCCATTAGTGAATTTAGATTTATGAATATGAAATACTTCCATTAGTGAATTTACATTTATGAATATTAAATATTTCCATTAGTGAATTTACATTTATGAGGTAAACTTGTTTTTCTTTATCCTTGCTATAGTTAAGGAAACGGAGCAGCACATTCTCCAATAAAAGTCATTAAGAATATTAACAATTATAAAACTATTCCAACTTCAACTTGTATAAAACTCTGAAAATAAATGTGTTCTGGATGCTAAACACAAAAAGTACAGTTAATGTTAATGTTTTTTTTTTAGTTTCTTCAGGTAACGATTCGCAGGGTAATACTTATGGATCATTCTGAAAGAGACCTCTTTGAACTTGTTAACAAGCAGGTATTTGTGTGGTAATAACCAGACTTTTTTCCAACAGATACTATTGACAAAAGTATTCCAGTAAGTTGTGACATAAGGAACGGATACAATATCCCTTTGAAATAAAGCACGTACAGTGGGGAGAACAAGTATTTGATACACTGCCGATTTTGCAGGTTTTCTTACTTACAAAGCATGTAGAGGTCTGTAATTTTTATCATAGGTACACTTCAACTGTGAGAGACGGAATCTAAAACCAAAAATCCAGAAAATCACATTGTATGATTTTAAGTAATTAATTTGCATTTTATTGCATGACATAAGTATTTGATACATCAGAAAAGCAGAACTTAATATTTGGTACAATTAATATTTGGTGCAATTACAGAGATCATACGTTTCCTGTAGTTCTATACCAGGTTTGCACACACTGCAGCAGGGATTTTGGCCCACTCCTCCATACAGATCCTTCAGGTTTCGGGGCTGTCGCTGGGCAATACGGATTTTCAGCTCCCTCCAAAGATTTTCTATTGGGTTCAGGTCTGGAGACTGGCTAGGCCACTCCAGAACCTTGAGATGCTTCCTACGGAGCCACTCCTTAGTTGCCCTGGCTGTGTGTTTCGGGTCGTTGTCATGCTGGAAGACCCAGCCACGACCCATCTTCAAAGCTCTTACTGAGGGAAGGAGGTTGTTGACCAGGATCTCGCAATACATGGCCCCATCCATCCTCCCCTCAATACGGTGCAGTCGTCCTGTCCCCTTTGCAGAAAAGCATCCCCAAAGAATGATGTTTCCACCT
Organism: Thymallus thymallus; assembly: GCA_023634145.1. NCBI lineage: Eukaryota > Metazoa > Chordata > Actinopteri > Salmoniformes > Salmonidae > Thymallus > Thymallus thymallus. Next base: position 28,631,508 of record CM042415.1, on the reverse strand, counting down.
CCATGCTTCACGGTTGGGATGGTGTTCTTGGGGTTGTACTCATCCTTCTTCTTCCTCCAAACACGGCGAGTGGAGTTTAGACCAAAAAACTCTATTTTTGTCTCATCAGACCACATGACCTTCTCCCATTCCTCCTCTGGATCATCCAGATGGTAATTGGCAAACTTCAGACGGGCCTGGACATGCGCTGGCTTGAGCAGGGGGACCTTGCGTGCGCTGCAGGATTTTAATCCATGACGGCATAGTGTGTTACTAATGGTTTTCTTTGAGACTGTGGTCCCAGCTCTCTTCAGGTCATTGACCAGGTCCTGCCGTGTAGTTCTGGGCTGATCCCTCACCTTCCTCATGATCATTGATGCCCCACGAGGTGAGATCTTGCATGGTTCCCTAGACCGAGGGAGATTGACCGTCATCTTGAACTTCTTCCATTTTCTAATAATTGCGCCAACAGTTGTTGCCTTCTCACCAAGCTGCTTGCCTATTGTCCTGTAGCCCATCCCAGCCTTGTGCAGGTCTACAATTTTATCCCTGATGTCCTTACACAGCTCTCTGGTCTTGGCCATTGTGGAGAGGTTGGAGTCTGTTTGATTGAGTGTGTGGACAGGTGTCTTTTATACAGGTAACGAGTTCAAATAGGTGCAGTTAATACAGGTAATGAGTGGAGAACAGGAGGGCTTCTTAAAGAAAAACTAACAGGTCTGTGAGAGCCGGAATTCTTACTGGTTGGTAGGTGATCAAATACTTATGTCATGCAATAAAATGCAAATTAATTATTTAAAAATCATACAATGTGATTTTCTGGATTTTTTTTTTAGATTCCGTCTCTCACAGTTTAAGTGTACCTATGATAAAAATTACAGACCTCTACATGCTTTGTAAGTAGGAAAACCTGCAAAATCGGCAGTGTATCAAATACTTGTTCTCCCCACTGTATAGATCTGTTGTTCCGAGGGAGCAAGGAGAAACACATTTTTCCTATTGGAGAGTCAACTGGATTAAGCGAGGGTAGGTCAAGAAGGTGAGGTCTGGTTACACCTCTAAACAACATGAGAGTTCCAGATGGAATAGTATCAAAGACTATGGCAAACTCTCTAGTTGTAACAGGGATATTGTAATGAGATAAAATTACTCATAATTGAGTAACAATCCTTCTGCAATAAAAAGTTGACTCACCAGCTGGATATGATTATTAAACCAGTTCTTAAAAAATAAAGACTTGTTTCTATACAAAATATCCTTATTGTTCCAAATGAAATACCTATGCGGGGAAAAATTACGTTTATTTATTAATGAACACGCTAAGAATACTTGTCTATGAAAAGCAGATAATATTTTAGGAATCTTATCAATGTTATAGTTACAGTTTGATTTATTCACAGCTTTAGCACACTCCACCAACCCTGATGTCCTAGCCATGTCTGAATCCTGGCTTAGGAAGGCCACCCAAAATTCTGACATTTCCATCCCCAACTACAATATTTCCCGTCAAGACAGCTTCCACACTGAAAATATGCAAAAACATTAGTTTGATAAAGACAAGGAGCGTATTTTCATTAGAATCATTAAACACAGGCCTACTCACCAAAAACGTTTGTGGTGTTAATTCATCACCATGCAGTGTTCAATGTGGAATTGTTAAAACATTTGGAAAATTCCAAATAACTGGCAGAATAAACCAAATCAAACGTCTGTATATCAAAAAGAAGACATATTTTGGTTTGTAACCCTGAAAAAATAGTCTTTCAACTCGCCAAATTGAGCACCGTTTCTAATGATCACTCTTAGAGAATGACTGTTCCTGAGGTGAGGTGCGCATCTCTTAGCATTTTAACTATGAAATAGGTGTGTCTTGACTGTGATAAGAGCTCGGGAAGTAAGAGCGTCTTGTCTGCTAAATTAACAAAACAAGGCAATGCCATTGCACAGCCATAGGCTTCTATGCAAGCGACACTGCTGAGGTTACTGCCTTTTTGAAGATTGTGTCCCACGATAGAATATAACCAGTTGATATTACGGTTTCAATAAATTCATCTTAAATTGCACTTATGGTTATGATAAATTAGGAATTGTTGCGAGTACTGAACAGTCAAAAAATGTCACATGTTCATCCCTAAAATGGGAGATCCTGTTTTCTGCTAACAATGCCTGCAGTACCACGGTCGGCCTTGAACTTGAGAGGGGGCAGTCGTTCTCCCCTGGTGACCAATGAACATATTGCAATGATTCGACCATGCAATGCATGCATAATGTTTGACAGTCACTTTACAAATAAGACTTTATTCATTTGGCATCCACACTTTAAAAACATGTGACACGTGTTTGGGCAGTGGCCTTCATCAGAGTGCTTGTCAGACTTTGTCTTATTTGAGCTCTTTAGGACTATAGACTGTTGTTGAACATTTTGATTATTACAGCATGTACAGCAAAGCATTAGAAGACCATTGAATGTAGTGTGATATGTTGTATCAATCAATCAATCAATTAATCAATCAATCAATCAATCAATCAATCAATCAATCAGAAGGGGACAGGCCACCCCTCAGAGCCTGGTTTCTCTCTAGGTTTCTTCCTAGGTTTTTGCCTTTCTAGGGAGGTTTTCCTAGGCACCGTGCTTCTGTTTGGGGTTTTAGGCTGGGTTTCTCTATAGCATCTTGTGACATCGGCTGATGTAAAAAGGGCTTTATAAATACATTTGATTGATATGTTGTCTGTTCTGTAGGAGTCCAGAGGGGGTAATGGCTGCTCCCTACATCCAGGACATGGAGCTGAGTGAGGAATGGCAGGATGAGGAGTTCCCCAGGTCAGAGACAAACCTAACCCTGACCTTTAACCTTACCCCCTGACCACATGACCTGTAAACCCCAGCCTGTTAACCATGAAAATAGTAAACAATATTTTAGGTCCCTGCAAAGAATGCTTTTTGGTAATGACCGGGTGAGAAAGCATTACCAAACAGGTATTTTGTATTTTGTATTTTCCCCCAAGACCTCTTCCTGAAGATGCCAATAGTCCTGAGACCGCAGAAGAAAATGCAGAGAGACCAGGTAAATCCCTAATACCCATATGTCTGCAAAGGCCTAATTCCAAAGGTACTATAGCATATCCCACAATACCTGTGTGTGTGCCACTCCCCCAGCTCCACCCACCAGCCCGACCCTGTCAGGAAATCCCATAAAGAAGAAGCGTCTGGTGGCGCCCACCCTCAGCCTGACCCTGTCCCGCACCGACTCAGCGGACCGCAGCGTGAAGTCCGGGGACACTGGGTACTCTGCCGCCGCCCTCTCACCTGACGAAGACGACACAGAGCTGGACATCAACCTGGAGGCCCTGGAGACGCCCTCAGACAGCGAGTCCTGCGACTTCCCTGACAGCATGCACGAACTGGAGTGGGAGGGTGAGATAGGGGACATGAACTGGAGTGGGAGGGTGAGAGAAAATGGGATGGGGACAGGGGGACAGGGGTGAGTGAGAGAGACAGCATGCACAAATTGCTGTGGGAGGGTGAAAGCGAGAGGGGGAGGTATGAGGGTGGGGAGAGAGACAGAGGCGGTGTGGGGGTAGCATGAACTGGAGTGGGAGGTCAGAAAAGAGAGAGAGGGAGAGAGAGAGAGAGAGAGAAGGGGAGAGAGAGTGTGAGAGAGAGTGTGAGTGTGAGAGAGCGAGAGTGTGAGAGAGCGAGAGAGAGTGTGAGAGAGAGAGAGAAAGAGAGTGTGAGTGTGAGAGAGCGAGAGAGAAAGAGAGAGTGTGAGTGAGAGAGAGAGAGAAAGTGTGTGAGTGAGAGAGCGAGAGAGAGAGTGTGAGAGAGAGATAGAAAGTGTGAGTGAGAGAGCGAAAGAGAGAGAGAGAGAGAGAGAGAGAAAGAGAGTGTGAGTGTGAGAGAGCAAGAGAAATTCCAATTTGGAACATAGTATTCTTCCATTCCATTCCATTTTATAATTCTGAATTCCATTCTGAAATGGAATGGTATGATGCTTGCACAATCTAATCCCACTATTCTTGACCTTCATCTGACCTTTGATGACCCACCAGATGACCTGCCGCGGCTGGGCCGGGGGGAAGATGGTGTCTCAGGCACCACGGTGATGGAGCAGGCAGAGATGGGCTCCATGGAGCTAGACCAGGTGGACAACAGGGGGCGCCGCTGGAGAAGGTTCTGCGTCGCAGGACAGGAGTACCACGTCAACATGAGTGTCCTGGAGCCATACCTCAAGGTGCTGTCCCATGGAGGTGAGACACAGCTGAAGCTGACTGTCAAGTAACTACTTTGATCAGCCTGTAAAATCAACGCTTCCATAACTGAGTCCAGTTGAGTCCATATGGCACAGCATCTGTTGTGTAGCTCCCACTATATGCATTTACTGAAAATGACAGACCTCAGTGAAAGGGAATGTAATTCAATCTGATTTACAAAATATTAAGAACTGCTCTGTCCATGACATAGACTGACCAGGTGAATCCAGGTAAACACTATGATCCCTTATCGTGAAATCCACTTCAATCAGTGTAGATGAAGGGAAGGAGACAGGTTAAAGAATGATTTTTAAGTCTTGAGACAATTGAGACATGGATTGTGTATGTGTGCCATTCAGAAGGTGAATGGGCAAGACAAAGGATTTACAGTAAGTGCCTTTGAATGGGGTATGCCAGTAGGTGCCAGGCACACTGGTTTGTGTCAAGAACTGCTGTGCTGCTGGGTTTTTCACGCTCAACAGTTTCCAATGTGTATCAAGAATGGTCCACCACCCAAAGGACATCCAGCCAGGGTTGGGGAGTAATGAAATACATGTAATCCGTTACATGTAAGGGATTACAAAAAAACAGTAACTGTAATCTGTAAAACTGTAATCCATTACGTTAGCAGCAAAAATATTGTAATCAGATTGTAGGCTACAGTCCAAGTTATGTCTTCCAATGGTGCCACTGCTGTCGGCATCCAAAGATTATCAAACTTGAATAAACGCTTGGAGGTAAGGATGGTTGTCTACGGTGATACGGATATCACTTATTATTGATATCTACGGTTGAAGTCGGAAGTTTATATACACCTTAGCCAAATAGGTGTATATAAACCTGACATTTAATCCTAGTACTTTATTTTAAGATTGTGAAATGTCAGAATAATAGTAGAGAGAATGATTTATTTCAGCTTTTATTTCTTTCATCACATTCCCAGTGGGTCAGAAGTTTACATACACTCAATTAGCATTTGGTAGCATTGCATTTAAGTTGTTTAACTTGGGTCAAACGTTTCAGGTAGCCTTCCACAAGCTTCCCACAATAAGTTGGGTGAATTTTGGCCCATTTCTCCTGACAGAACTGGTGTAACTGAGTCAGGTTTGTAGGCCTCCTTGCTCTCTGCCTATCAATAATTGTTTTTGAAACCAGTGGACAACCAGTGAAAAATGTGCTCTTGCAACAGCTGTATAATGCGGATCCAAGCCCATGGAATAAAAGTGGGACTTTTATTGCTCAATCTAATTCATGCTAATAAAACATCCATAGGCCTAATGGACACAAACTCACACACCTTTGATAGACTTAAAGGGGCAATCTGTAGTTGCTACATCAATTTTTGCATTTATAAATTATATATACAGTACCAGTCAAAAGTTTGGACACACCTACCTACTCATTCAAGGGTTTTTCTTTATTTGTACTATTTTCTACATTGTATAATAATAGTGAAGACATCAAAACTAGGAAATAACATATGGAATCATGTAGTAACCAGTGTTAAACAAATCAAAATATATTTTATATTCTTCAAAGTAGCCACCCTTTGTCTTGATGACAGCTTCGCACACTCTTATTTTTCAACTGGAATCAATGAGCCCAATCAGTCCTCCATGACAACAAAATCATAAACAACAGAGTAGGGCTGGCTAATAAGTCCTTAGTTTTTGGGTTATGCTCAGGTAAAAAATGGCTAATCTGTACTTCCATATTTCCAAGTGCTATTCTTGAAGGTCAAGGGGTATAACATTTAATGGAATGACTGAAATTCTGAAAGACTTTGGTTTTTAATGTAAAGATATAATTTAAAGATAATAATTATTATATGTAGTAGAAAGCGATGGGTTAGAAGAAGCCTACATAACCAACCTATAAAGTAAAATGTAACATCCATATATGGCCAGCTATGTAAACTTTAACATTGATTTATCCTGCAATAGAAGTCGTTCAATTGGTAACATACATTTTTCTCTTCTTCTAATGCCTTTTAAGGGGAAAGTAATCTAAAAGTAACGGAATGTAATCAGATTACGTTACTGAGTTTGGGTAATCCAAAAGTTACGTTACTGATTACAATTTTGGACAGGTAACTTGTAACTGTAATGGATTACATTTAGAAAGTAACTTACCCAACCCTGCATCCAGCCAACTTGATACAACTGTGGGAAGCATTGGAGTCAACATGGGCCAGCATCCCTCTGGAATGCGTTCGACACAGAGTCTATGCCCTGAAGAATTGAGGGCAAAAGGGGGTGGGGGTACAACTCAATATTAGGAGTTCCTAATGTTTGGTATACTCAGTGTGAATCCAGGTGAATCCATCTATATATTACTGTATATACTCCTAAAATAATTGTGTGTTAGGTTGAGGAGGATGGCGGCTTCCTATAAGATTGTATCTCTTTTATGAATAGCTTTACTGGGCCCTATATTTACCTCATCATGACGTCAAACAACAGAGAGTATTTCAGGGTTTGTTAGGTTCACCATTAGATACTGCTAAAGCAGTACTTAACACTATACTAGTAAAGGACGTTCAACATGTACTGCGTCTATATTCCCTCAGTTGGAACTTGTCATTCTTCACTATGTAATTCTGTGTGATGTACATGTGCTGTATCTCATTAGGTATGCCTCTATGTTTCCTAGGTTATTACGGGGAGGCTATGAATGCCATCATCACGTTCTCCTCCTGTTACCTACCAGAGAACACGGTGGAGAACTATGAGTACGTCATGGACAATCTCTTCAGGTCAGTGTAGACGGACAAACACCACCTGGTGTTGAGGTCTCAATTAAAGATGACAATCAAAGTATATTTAGTTTATTATGTGGTTGTGTGTGTGTGTGTGTGGTGCAGGTACATAGTGGGAACGCTGGACCTGATGGTGTCAGATAGCTATGTCATGGTGTACCTATGCAGCATGGCACCCAGGAACAAGATGCCCGCCATCAAATGGCTGCGGCAGTGTTACACCTCCATTGACAGAAGGTACAGTACATTCCTCTTGCTCTTTCTATCACAAGGTTCCCTCTCTTGTTGTACTGAAAGAGTCCAGAGGAGGGGGCAAGTGTATAGCACTGCTGTGTCCCAGGTATACATCAGAATGGGAGAATGTAGTGGGAGGGCTCTTTCTTCCTGTCCTATCTCTTCTTCTCAGCCGCTCGACGCTCGTATGAAATATGACAGGAATGCTGCAATGATTCAGGGCTGTGAGGATCTCTCCCACAGGGTAGTGTAATGATTCAGGGCTGTGAGGATCTCTCCCACAGTGTAGTGTAATGATTCAGGGCTGTGAGGATCTCTCCCAGAGTGTAGTGTAATGATTCAGGGCTGTGAGGATCTCTACCACAGGGTAGTGTAATGATTCAGGGCTGTGAGGATCTCTACCACAGGGAAGTGCCCCCTTCGGACATTCCTCAGATAACCCTCTGACCCCTGAATGTGTGTGTGTGCCAAATCAAAATCAAATTGTATTCGTCACGTACACAGTTTCCAGCAGGTATAAAAGATGCAGCTATATGCTTGTTTGCTGGCTTTCTCAACAACGCAGTACAATAATCAATATCAATAATATAAATATAATATCCAATAGAAAACAAGTGTGTGCGTTTACAAAAGTATATCAAGGTGTATACTGTATCTGAGCTGTTGGTTCTACTGTAATGTAGTCCTCCTTATCACTGAGGCTAGATGTTCCCATTGTCCATATAAAGGCAGCTCAGTGCTCAGTCTCTGCATGCCTGGCCAGTGGCCACACTCCACAACATAACATTCCCATACATAAACCACCACAGCCACTGTGCACACCACAGTGGCCTCCCAATGTAAGACAATATTCATGAAAAATGTCACGTTGACCATTATCTTAATATACCTTAGGGCAGGGTTTCCCAAACTCGGTTGCATGTTTTGGTTTTTGCCCTAGCAGTACACAGCTGATTCAAATAACTAACTCTCATCAAGCTTTGATTATTTGGATCAGCTGTGTAGTGTTAGGGCAAAAAAAAGGTTTGAATTTGAGAAACCCTGCCTTAGGGAATTATAGTGGCAAAGGTACAGATGTAGGATCTTAATTTGAGCCAGTTTGCTACAACAGTAAAATTATCTTGAAGCAACAGGAAATGTTAATTATTTTGTGGATTATAATTAATGAACATTTTTTAAGGGGTTTATACATTTTCGGTAATGGAAAATCAAGTCTGAATTTTAAATGACAAACCTTTAGAAGCCTTTTTAAATCTCAAATACACTACAAGTAAAACATGTCAGCGTGATCCAACAGGGTGAGTATGCCTTTTTGTGAACTTGGACGAAATCAGACTTATTTCCAGACACTGGTGTCTTTGAGAAAACCAGCCCTCAGACATTACCTCACGCGCTCAATTTGGAGGGAGGCAAATTCTGTTGCTATGCGACCGTGAGCTTTTGAATCATATCATAAGACTCAGGTCTCAAAGCCGTATATCATGGCACTCTTCCCAGGGCATTGAGAGGAGAACCACATATAGGATGAACATTCTTCTTGTATTGAACTCAAATAAGGTTGGTGTTTAATGAGGAGTCTTAAGTGAATGATTTTCTTCATGTGACTCACAGAAACAGAACGTGACGTCAGGTTTCTGCCCATCCCTAGGAGTTTGGTTAAGAAATCACAGACATTCACCGTGTTCACTCCAGAGAATCTGCCTCAGCAACGGTGTTACTCATATCATGTGGTTTTTTCAGCCTACGTATTTGACAAGTATTGTAACTCACTCTGAATAATGTGGACTAAATGAGTCATGTAAATGTAATGTCTGTGGAGTCATGATAATGGTTCTCCTCGCAGGTTGAGGAAGGATCTGAAGGGGCTCTTTGTAGTCCACCCTGCCTGGTACATCACAGCACTCATCACGGTCATCAAGCCTTTCCTCAGGTGAGCAGAACCATTAAAGTCATATTTCATTTTAAGCACATCCATCCTCAGAAGATGATTCAACGAGTCCCACTCCATCTGTTGTGAAGATCTAGCTCCAGCATATGCCTTGACCGAGCTGATGTTCACTCTAACCTCTGACCTCTGTGTCCTCCACAGTGAGAAGTTCAGCCGGAAGATCCGCTTCATTCACAGCCTGCAGGAGCTGTCCGACTACATCCCCATGGAACACCTGCAGATTCCCGACAGCATCCGAGAGTGAGTGACTGGGTTCTCTTGAGAGCTATATAGCCTAGAAGTTATTAAAATGTTACTTTAATGTTGTAGGATACACTAATCCCATATTAAAAGTGCTTGGTTTTCTCTAGGTATGATGCGAGGATGAACAGGTGAGGTGAGGCACATATTGGGTGAAGCCAAAGAGTGGATATTTTGATTGGAAAGGCGAAGGTGGGGACGACATTGGACGACCAGGAACTATGGGCTGAATTACCATGGAAGTTCAAAGGTTAACTAGTCTAAATGTCAGCCTGCAGGTATGCTTGGACGTGCAGCCCTTTTGTTGTACAGAAAATGAAAGACTTTCAGTGTGTACAGACACACCTTTTATTTATTCATCGTTGAATGTAATGTCACTAAATAAGTTCACTTCCACAAGCCACTGGCTTTGCAACAGTTTCATAACGGCCCCTATTTTGTGGAACTTGAATGCAACCCGGTCATATTTATTGATGCCAGAGTGATTTGTGAGACCTGTCGTCAAGGGGCAACCTACAGTCAGTTTGAACACAACATTTAACACTAGAGTTAAATAAAAGGTCCAGATGGTTTTCTGTTACAGTTACCTTAATTGGAACTCACATTGACATCTACTGCTACTTCATCTGTAAGGGCTTACTGGACTCTAGTGCCAAGTACAAAAATGTATGACTGTCAGGTTGTAAGCGAGATGTCACCTTTTAATGTTTACTAGAATGTGATTGATATGCAACAAATACCTTTGCTTAAGAAGGAGACACTTAAAAAAAATCTGAATTTAAAGTCTGACATATTTTACTGCATTATTCTGACCTTGGTTGTAAACCTAAGTATTTTTATAGCCTACCCTCTGAGCAAATATTTATTTAAGATTACTCTTGAACAACCTGTACATTCCTAATTTTCTAACTGTACTTTGTATAGCTAAATGATCTTCTCACTTTCTAAGAGATTTGTTTTAGAGCACTGCTTACCACATGGGTAAGGGCTTTTACACCATGTTAAAGGAAGGGGTGTCACCATGGAAATGCTGCAGGCATTCAGGAAATGGGCTTCGACAGCCACAGGATGTGAGGTAGCTATGGAAGAAGAATACTGCTTTCTTCATTTACTGTAACTCATACATGTCCATTAATTAGGGATGATGAAGAATATTCTTCTGAAAATGAAGAATATTTTTTCTGAAAAAGTTAGCTATTGAATGTATTACACATATTTATGTATTACACATACACATATTTAGCAGATGTTATTGAGGGTGTAGCGAAATGCTTGTTGTTACTGCTACTGAATTATAACAACACCATAAAGTCCTCAAAAGACTCCTTTAAAAACTGCTGGTAGTTAACATTTATGGACAAAACAACAGATCTTAAATACATGAGATGATGATGTATTCATTATTAAATCAGATTAGTATTCAGTCAGATTATATGGTGTTTGGTATCGCTCATGTCAGCTGGGTGTTCTGAAATGAATACTCCTTATAGTGCTCCACATAGTGCTCCACATAGTGCTCCACATAGTGCTCCACATGAGCCTGTTTTGGCAGAATTGTGTTGCATTGCGGAGGAGAGGAAACCGAATGGCCTCTGGTCACCAGAGATGCATATGGTGTCATTTGTTAACACGAGTCTCACTTGAGTCTGGCTGCTTGTTTTTCAGGGATTATTTGGTACCCCTCTTTATCCACATCTTTGTCCCGGTGGTCTGTCTGGTCGTCAGTTGTTCATGTAAATAAAGTTATCACAGGACTCGTCTTTGGGCTATCGTGTTTTTTTATTTATTTTGTTGAAGCAGCTTGTGTAAATAAGTGAAGATAGAATCATTCATCTTCAGGTGTCAAATAAAGACTGATTTATGGTTATTCTGAGAACAGAGTTAACGGTGATAGAAAAATAAACTACATACAGTGAATATTATTAAAAAACACTAGACATACTGTAGCCTTCACAGGTCCTCTACTAGCATACTGCAGCCTTCACACATCCTCTACTAGACATACTGTAGCCTTCACACATCCTCTACTAGACATACTGTAGCCTTCACACATCCTCTACTAGACATACTGTAGCCTTCACACATCCTCTACTAGCATACTGTAGCCTTCACACATCCTCTGCTAGACATACTGTAGCCTTCACACATCCTCTGCTAACATACTGTAGCCTTCACACATCCTCTGCTAGACATACTGTAGCCTTCACACATCCTCTGCTAGACATACTGTAGCCTTCACACATCCTCTACTAACATACTGTAGCCTTCCCACATCCTCTACTAGACGTAATGTAGCCTTCACACATCCTCTACTAACATACTGTAGCCTTCACACATCCTCTACTAGCATACTGTAGCCTTCACACATCCTCTGCTAGACATACTGTAGCCTTCACACATCCTCTACTAACATACTGTAGCCTTCACACATCCTCTGCTAGACATACTGTAGCCTTCACACATCCTCTGCTAGACATACTGTAGCCTTCACACATCCTCTACTAACATACTGTAGCCTTCCCACATCCTCTACTAGACGTAATGTAGCCTTCACACATCCTCTACTAACATACTGTAGCCTTCACACATCCTCTACTAGCATACTGTAGCCTTCACACATCCTCTGCTAGACATACTGTAGCCTTCACACATCCTCTACTAACATACTGTAGCCTTCACACATCCTCTGCTAGACATACTGTAGCCTTCACACATCCTCTACTAGCATACTGTAGCCTTCACACATCCTCTGCTAGACATACTGTAGCCTTCACACATCCTCTACTAGCATACTGTAGCCTTCACACATCCTCTGCTAGACATACTGTAGCCTTCACACATCCTCTGCTAGACATACTGTAGCCTTCACACATCCTCTACTAACATACTGTAGCCTTCACACATCCTCTGCTAGACATACTGTAGCCTTCACACATCCTCTACTAGCATACTGTAGCCTTCACACATCCTCTGCTAGACATACTGTAGCCTTCACACATCCTCTACTAGCATACTGTAGCCTTCACACATCCTCTGCTAGACATACTGTAGCCTTCACACATCCTCTACTAGCATACTGTAGCCTTCACACATCCTCTGCTAGACATACTGTAGCCTTCACACATCCTCTACTAACATACTGTAGCCTTCACACATCCTCTATTTAGGAATGTATTTCACATTGTTGAATAGTTCATGGATTCCACTCCAGTTGAATTGTAATCTTCTGTTCCAGGGGGCTTTGCGGTTGGAACACGGTCCTTGCACCCGTCTACTCATTCAACCCTGGGCTGCTCTTAGAACAAGATTTCCATGCCAACTATTTGCATTGTTAGTTCCATCATCATTATAAATGTATGTTTTTTTTAAAGCGAGATTTAGACAGATGATAGAGTACATTCCATTTATTTTAGTATATTTGTTTAGATTGCAATATTTGTGCTATACCAGATGGATTTCCGTGAGATATGAGTTTGTTGAAGTAGTTCGAGATTAAAGCTAGAATCATTAAGTGAAACAATAAAGCGCTCAACAGTCTCCGTTTTGGTAAAAAGCTGAGGGATGGGCCTGGAAAATATAACCACTCAGATTAATAGACAGAGCTATGGATGCAAGGACTGACCACCCATGATATGAACGAAGCTTGTGAGGCATTTATAAGATAGAATCAATGGGTATATCATTTATTTATAAATCCCAAAATGTATGTAGCAACTATGGATTCCCGCTTTAACTTCAATGAAAATGATACAATCACCTCCCAGTAATATTCACAGCAGAGCCTATAGGGGCCACTAAAAGCAGTTTGTTTAAATTATATTATTTCTGTACCAGACAGTGAAAACTGAGTAACACATTTGGTAGTAACATTCAGATTCACCATCAGCAACCGAAGAGATTACTCAAACAGTATTATATTTAGTATTCAACTGTATTTTCAGTAAAAAACAAAGGTTGCACAAATAATGTCTCTTGAACTTAAGCTTTGGTCTAATAATCATGATAGCAAAGTAACTTAAATGCCAACAGACAGACTAAAATTACTGATGTTACAAATGTACAAGAAACTTCAAGTCAGCAGTCATTCTGTTGGGCTGAGAATTTACTCAGTATTACGTGCTTTAACGAAAGATAGGAAAGCCACCAAGCAATGTGCAAAGTCACCCCTTCAGCATTAAGTAAACAATAAGCCCAGTGTATAAATCAGATAAGGTATTAGTGAAAGGGACGATATACTGTACATGTATGGCACCGTCCATATGCCCGTTGTTCTGGCATAGGATAATGGCCTAGCAAAATCACATAAAAGATCTAATATTAAAAACATTACAATTCAAACAGTGACAGTTTTCCCCCATCGGATACACTCAATATACGCAACAAACTACAGAGAGTGACAAGTTATTCACAACAGATTGTGTATACTAAGCAGCTCAGAAATACAGGCGTAACTTGCATTTCTACTGTATGATTTAAAATCAGATAAAAATAAATAAAAAATGACACCTGGTTTGTATGTCACTCTCGTATGTATGTCATGTGGGACACAAGCCAGCTTGGAGTGTACATAGCCTACAACATGCTCAAGTGGGAGGTCTTATAGAAATTACAAGGGGAATGCCCAGTGAAATGGTTGGAATTTTCCCATTCTGATCAATTGGGTGGACATCCTCCCACGACAAGAGAAAAAACAACCTCATGGAATGTTCCTTCGATGCAGTTGATTTAATGAGTGGCATTCCCGAGTAATTCCAGGATAGATCACTGGAAAGCCCCGTAACAGTCAGGGTGTTTTGAATTTCAACAACAACCCCTGTTACTACCAGACTCTTCCTGCTGACTAACAGTTTGGGTTTTTCAAAGTCGGTGCTAATAAATTGTGTATGACCGGCTACAAGTAACTGCCAAAATAAAGGAAACACTTAAGTAAATGAGGGTTCTGGCGGTTCTGTTATGGTGTGGGGTGCATTTTCCTGGCATGGTTAAGGTCCACTCAATCCCTTAGAGGGCAAGGTTAACACCAATAAATACACAGCCATTCTGAGTGATCGCCTTCAACCTAGGGTGAAGCATTTTTATCCTGACGGGAGTGGTCTCTTCCAGGATGACAATGCCCCATCCGCAGGGCAAGAGTGGTCACAATGGTTTGATGAGCATGAAAACCATATGCCATGGCCGTCTCATTCACCAGATCTCAACCCAATTGAACACTTGTGGGAGATTCTGGAGCGGAGCCTGAGACAGTGTTTTATACCACCATCAACAAAACACCAAATTATGGAATTTCTCGTGGAAGAATGACGTCGCATCCCTCCAATAGAGTTCCAGACACTTGTAGAATCTGTTCTGGCTCATGGTGGCCCAAAACCCTTTTAAAGACACTTTATGTTGGCATTTCCTTTATTTTGGCAGTTACCTGTATGCTTGCAACTGGGTAGCAGTCCAAATGGGGTTCTAAGGCAAAATCAGAATAACACTACTCAGTACTGGCATCTAAACAGCAATAAAATCACATAGCATTTTACACACACACACACACACACACACAAAACACACAAACTACGCACTGTAGGAAAATAAAGGTGCATCCTTATTCATTAAACAGATATGCAAAATATTTTGTATACTACTTGTTTGGCAGTAGGTCAATGGTTTGCAACACTTCCTGAAATGGAATCAGCCATGGTAGTCAAAAACGTTGCAAAACACTCACCGGCTCTGTCACACACGCTTTCTGGCACGGACACAGAAACATTGTTGGCTGAAATACAGTGGGAGTCCAAAGTCCATCAGAAAGACAAATACTTTTCTTTAAAAAGCATAAAAAAACAAAAACATCAGTCTATCCTCCTCTGAGCAGGGTGATTCTTGTGGTAAACACAGAAAGGGCATCGTCCTGTTTGGCTAAATGGATCCTGCAGACGAAGAGCCTCTGCTCTCTATTAGGGTATTTCAACACTGTCTCAGGTTTGCCAAGTGCTCCATTGGAAACAGCTTACGCTGCAGTGGCTGCTTTGATTTGGGATGGGACGAGAGGGAGTGTATAGAGGTCCTCCATGCCTACAGAGAGAAGTGAAAAACGGTTAGTTCTACAAGTCCAGAGAAGTGAAGAAGGTTAGTTCCAGAGAAGTGAAGAAGGTTAGTTCCGGAAAAGTGAAGAAGGTTAGTTCCGGAAAAGTGAAGAAGGTTAGTTCCGGAGAAGTGAAGGTTAGTTCCGGAGAAGTGAAGGTTAGTTCCGGAGAAGTGAAGGTTAGTTCCGGAGAAGTGAAGGTTAGTTCCGGAGAAGTGAAGAAGCTTAGTTCCGGAGAAGTGAAGAAGGTTAGTTCCGGAGAAGTGAAGAAGGTTAGTTCCGGAGAAGTGAAGAAGGTTAGTTCCGGAGAAGTGAAGAAGGTTAGTTAGTTCCGGAGAAGTGAAGAAGGTTAGTTCCAGAGAAGCCATTGCATTGCATTGCAGATATGCCGATGGCATCATTGACTGGGTACTTACTTGGTAGGCAGCAGCTATAACATGCTCTTGCGGCCGTTGGCACTGGGTCCTTTTGACCTCATCTGTTCCTGGACTGGCCCTGACTGCAGGACAGGAAGATAACGACTGTTAAGAGCTTCTACAGAAACGTAGTAATTTTCCTATCAAAAGGCAGTTCATAACCTCTTCATGATAAGATACAGATGGAGAGAATTAGATTTGATTCAATGTGTTGTTTCTATACTGTATCATGTTATGGGGATCGAGTGGTGCTGCGGTCTAAGGCACTGTATCACAGTGCTAGAGGAGTCACTACAGGCCCAGGTTTGATCCCGGGCTGTATCACAACCGGCCATTATCGGGAGTCCCGTAGGGCGGTGCACAATTGGCCCAGCGTCGTCCAGGTTAGGGGAGGGTTTGGCCTGGGTAGGCCGTAATTGTAATTAAGAATTTGTTCTTAACTGACTTGCCTAGTTAAATAAAGGTTAAATAAATAAACATTTTATGTAACATATTTTAGTCTGTTTCTGTGGAGTTCATATGAAACATGATCCCATTTTGACTGCTGACAACATTTACCATCTACAGTACATTTGACCCATATGGCCAGCAGCATTACTCATAATAACCTACATAAGCATGGTCATGACCATATGATGGGGACGGAGTGAGGAGGAATGGTATTTGCTTTAGGCTGTGGTTTTTTTCTTGACTTTTTAACAACGCAGTTCAAGCAAAGAGTGTGTCTCTGTACGTCAGAGTTGGGTGAACGCACAGGTGTGGATAAATCATTCTGACGTCTGGCTACAGACCAAGCTCTGACAGCTATGGTATGGGGCATAACAGAACAATGGACATTAGAGGGTTACGCAACAGCAGCTGAGGAAATGGAATGATGTAACACGTAGGGCAGTAGGATTGTTTCAGCAACATACTCCTCCACCTGACTGTTCTCAGCCCACGTCATGTAAATGTGTCATTTCATTTTAAAATCGGTTGACTTTCGCAATGGAGGTCATGATCATGACGGAACCTTCAGTCATTTATCAGCGAGACATTTTAGTCAACATACAGTAGAGCATACATTTTTTTTTAAATGTACTCCCTAATTTTCAATCTAGACTCATCGCTGCAACTCCCCAACGGCCTTGGGAGAAGCGAAGGAGGTGCTCCTTAACACCCGCCAGCTTAACCGGGAAGCCAGCCGCACCAATGTGTCGGAGGAAACACTGTTCAACCGGCATCCGGGGTCACCCCGCAGGCACCCGGCCCAAAGGAGTCGCTAGAGCGCAAGGAGACAAGTAAAGCCCCACCGGCCAAACCCTCCTAACCCAGATGACTCTGGGCCAATTGTGCATCGTCTTATGGGACTTCCAGCCATGACCGGTTGTGGCACCGCCCGGGATATAGACCACTGCGCCACTCGGGAGGCCCAGAGTTTCGTATCAGTACGAGTTTCATACTGATACCATCAATATAACGTAGTAAATTGAGAAATGGACCATCACTCAACCTACCACTTTCCATACAATATAAACAGTGACCAGACTAGTGTCTAGTATTCTGATAGTATGCAGCTCTATCCATCATAGCGTAACAGGTATCGAACTACAGTTATCATCCATATCCTACCAATAGGTGAATGAATTGAGAAACATTTCCCAGCGTTCCTACAACTCCTCCTCCCATTCCCTGTCCAACATAACTGTATTCCGTGGGAAACCAGGCCAACATTCCAAGCGGCAGGTTGGAAGCTGCAAAGCCCAGCCCCTGTACTGAGGAGTAATACACTTGCAACACACACTACACAATCTTCACTACCATGTCTACACAATATCTCGACATCTTAAGACACACATCCCCCAGTCAGTCTACGTATGATCTCGCTTACCGGGGCCCGGCCCTCTGCCATCTCCCCAGAGCCAATGTGTGTCAGGTGGACAAAGTTTGTGGGCTCGCCGATCATGCTGCGGTCGATTTTCCTCCGCCTCTTTCTCTGGAAATAGAAAAGGGGACTTAGACGAATATTATGCAATCAATCCCAGTGTAAGAAAAGCCTTAAACTTTACAGAGAGAATAGAGAGAGAGAATAGAGAGAGTACAGTATGCATTTTGTAACCTGAATTGGATGATTTTTGATAAGAGTTCTTCTGTCCACAATCTATTTGTTATTGGGCCAGTAACTGAAAGGTTGCTGGTTCAAATCCCCCCAAGCCGACTAGGTGAAAAATCTGTCAATGTGCCCTTGAGCAAGGCACTTAACCCTAATTGCTCCTGTAAGTCGCTCTGGATAAGAGCGTCTGCTAAATTATATAAATATATAAATGTAATGGGAATGTTGACCATCTCCTCCTCTAATACTTGTTTTATTAGAGCATGTTCAGTTCTGTGAGTGTAAAGGCGTGTCATCACTTGCTGTGAATAAGCCCCACTTATTACAACAGGCTACGCTGGGTGCAGACAGAGACGACCCAGAACTGACTGTATAGTGCAATTGCCACATAGCAATTATTAAACAGGCTACTATTACTTTGAATTAAGGGATTTATAAAAACTAAAAAGAAAGTTAATTACATTATGCACAGGCCCAACATGAAGTAATTAAAAATAAACACAATTTACAAAGCAAGTCTTTCTGGGAAGTAACACTTGTTTGTATGCCACCACGTGCTATACACCCATTCTAGTCTGGCCTTCTCTCGTCCCAACAATAGAATAAACAAGGACCTAAAAATAAAAGAGAGGGAGGAGGAAAAAGAAGGAACTCAATAGCAGCACATGCCAGAAGCCCACTTCCCCTCAGAGACCCCATTAATTGTTAGGGAGGGTTCTGGAGTTACCATAGAGACATGCTGTGTTAGGGGGGGTTCTGGAGTTACCATAGAGACATGCTGTGAAGGGACACAATCTCCTTATTTGACTTAAAGCCAATTCCTTAAGGTTAAACACAAGGTGAACGTGTATGGGTCCTTGGGACAGCCTTGATATTTTCTGATCTGAGTGTTTCTTGTTTCACTTTTTATATGAAATTACACATTTCTATGAGCTAGACTAAGGTTGAACCCATCCTAACCCGGCCTTATCTAAGTCTTCTTAATGCTGATTCACCATCTCTTTAATAAGAGGTACTGTCTAATGACAGAGCAGTCTTTGTCTGAGCATGTCTCGTGTCTGGGCTGAGGTCTAGCCCTCCAGACAGGCAGACCTTCGGGACTATGTGGGTCACCAACTTCGAAACACAATAGGACAGAGTCATTCCTCCTTCCACTCCATCACCACCTACCAGACTGATTTATCACGCGACTGACAGTAGCAGAGGGCTCTCTTCTCACTAGTGTTGTTGACTGCCTAAAGAGTGAGCTAAGGAAACCCATGCCATGCATCTTGAGGATCCACAGCTGGCATGACTGAACTAACTTCAACTAGTGAAGTTGTAGATATGGTGGTGTGGTCAATCTAATATCCAATTCTTTGAGGCAGGAATCAGGCAAGCCCTTATCTCAACGCATTGACCTTGGAGCTGTAAAAGAAGGGCTAGCAGGGCAGCTAAAAAGTTACTGTGTGTTCCAGTAATTTATCAGAAGGGACAAACTCACCGGTGGAGGTTTGGCCACCACGCAGCAGCCAATCTTGTGCCAGAACTCACTCATCCCTTCTGTGCTGCTGCTGAGCGGGTCCGGAGGCCCTGGTTCTCTCTGGATGCCCGGCAGGCAGCGGAGGACGTAGTGGTGAGGGCGGGCAATGGTGAGGGCGTTGCAGCAACCAGTCCAGTCACAAAAAAAGATGGGTGTCCCCCAAGGCTCAATGCCAAGTCCGGTTCTATTCCTTTCTCTGAACGTTTAGGATGTCACGTCTTCCCTCTCACTGGATCTCCTGTGGATGCTAGTCTCCCCAGATTTCCACTGCCTCAGGTACTGTTAGGGCCTGTCAAGTCAAAACCAGATGCCATTAGTTGAAGGCTGACAAGGTACAGGAAGTGAAGCAATCTCCACTTGCTGGAATAGCACAAATCAATCCACATATGGTACAGTGGGCATGTTCATTTCTACATTTCAGCATCCCCATGCCAAATAGGCCTACATCTCCACAGGCCTATTTGCTGTCAGTCAACATGGGTCCCCCACACATGTGCTTATCACTCTTCCTGTCTGTGACACTCATGCAAGACAAGGGACTCACACTGCAGTGGCAAGAGACTTCCTGTCATAATGGCAACACCCACTGAAAGATCAGGACCCGGGTCAACTGTCGCTCAGGAAAGGGCTGCAGATATACTACAGGGCTTCTCTTCACCATCCGTCAAAGTAAACACTATTCAACTGATACCACAGCATTATGTAATGTAAGCTTCAATGACCAGTCAGTCTTACAAATGGATTTGATTCAGGATTGAAGACATGTCTTGTATGTCACAGTCCTTGAGCAAGGCACTTAACCCTACATTTTCTCCAGGGGCTGACCCTGTAGGTAGGCCATCATTGTAAATAAGAATTTGTTCTTAACTGACTTGCCTAGTTAAATAAATAAATAAAATAAAAAATTCCCAAGTGAGTAACTACCCCCTTGGATCTTTGTAAAACCCCAAAATGTAGAGGTCAAAGAAAGAGGACCGGGTATATTGTATCACTATACAAACTGAACTCGACTTTGGACCAGGAGGTGTTTGTGTGAGAGAGCGAAACGTTAAGATGTGTAGCATATGTGCCTGGCCTGAGGAGAACAACACCGGCCATTCATTTACAGGGCGACAGGCATGTTAAATAACATTTTGTGACTATACAATCGAATATACCTTTAATGTGGCCTAATTCTCAAATAAACATTCTCAATATTTTCTATTGAGGTATTATTTTGTCTGCCTGTACGCCACCGTCTCGGCGGAAACATATATAAGGCAACAATGTAAGTAACATCTGCATTTAAAATGACAAAAACGACAAACACAGTCGCGAGTTCTCAACCCAAAAAACGTTCACTGAATCCAGTCACTCGGAAATGTTCATAGGCATACACTTACAACTAGAGCCGTACCACGATTAAACAACCAATTTTCCTTTACCGTAACAGCAGTGTGGAATCCGCTTTCTCCCTCAAACGAACATGATATCTGTTTCACGATCTGCTCACGAGTCGAGATGTGGTAAAGTAAAACGTATCCTATGTTCTGCAGTAGGCGCCACTCCTCCTTCTCAGGCTTTTACAGTGTCAGAACTATAGCGCCACAAGTGGAAGAAAATCAACAGGCTAATGAAGCGTTGCACAATCGGAGATATTTTATGCTATGCTGCAACCTGGTATCAGAGTATTCAGAGCGTTTCGTATTTATTCTGTACTTAAATCAGAGACCCTCCATTTAGTATGATACTGTATGTTACGTTTCGTATGGTATGTATTCATTTGTGGATGTCCATCACCCATTTCGTATCATATGTTACGAATTACAATTTGTATTACATTAATTTGAAAAAAATGTACACTATATTACGAATTTGGTAGATGTACTATACATTTCGAATGAGCAAAACGTATGATAGGTTACGAATTCTAGATAGGTGCCTAGCTGGCTAACATTAGCTAGGCTAGGAGTTAGGGGTTAGGGTTAAATTTAGGAGTTAGCCAAAGGGTTAAGGTTAGGGGAAGGGTTAGCTAAAAGGGTTAAGGTTAGGGTTAGGGAAAGGGTTAGCTAACATGGAGTTTAAACACTTGGTCGATGTAAATATCATAGAAGAGTATAATTGTTTTTAGCACAGCTGTTTTTTAGTTATGACAATCCTGTTTCTTTACATAGTATGTAATTGTTGTACTGTATGTGCATATAGTTTTATTCAATGTTGTGCTAGTGTATGTAAGTTTTTTTGTCTGAAACTTTGTTCCCCCTGCTGCTGTTGGACCTGAGAAAAGCCTGTATAAATAAAGGTTCAATAAAAAACATGCTAAGTACTGTAGTTGCTAGTAGTTGAAAAGTTGCTCATTAGATAAAATGCTAAAGTTGTCCGTGATGAGATTCTTACTCTCAACCTTTAGGTTGTTAGACTTTCACGTTATATCACAGAAAGCTCTTCACTGACACCTCGTGGAATAAAAGGCTATAATAAAAGTGAGACAAGAGGTTTCCTATTACCATAGGAACAAGAATAAACACGGAAGTTAATTCGGTTAGGCTATGGATGTTTTAAACTGGTGGAAATAGACAACAACTAACTCCAAACAGGTGAGTTTGTGGCAAGAGTGAAATAGAATAAGCTAGCCAGGACTTGTCATTTACCTGTACAGTTTGTGTAAACATGCAAGTATTCACTTATCTGTAAATATAACTGTATACTGTACAGCTAATTTAACCATGCAAAATTTACCCAGTCTGTCTATTAAGTAAACTATTATTCCCTCGCTCATATCATACACATGTTTAGCTACTGAAGTATTTCCATCGACCTGTATAGTATAGTTAACCATCCAACATCCACCAATGTATAGTGTACATATTCAGCCAACCACTCATACTATGCAATGTCTTTTTATAGCTTTTTTTTGCACTCCAGATATCTTGTATTTCTATACTTTTTCATACTGCCGCTCTATGTATCATGTACCGTGTATCTGTCTTTTGTGTACTTTCGTTGTGGCATTTTGCACCTGCCCTGTGTTTTGTTGTAGCTGCTTGACAATGAAATTTCCCCCCCGGGGGATCAATAAAGTACCTATCATCTATCTATCTATCTATCTATCTATCTATCTATCTATCTATCTATCTATCTATCTATCTATCTATCTATCTATCTATCTATCTATCTATCTATCTATCTATCTATCTATCTATCTATCTATCTATCTATCTATCTATCTTTCGATTATCCTGTTCTGTAACAACAAGTGTGACATGCTGCTATCTGACTGTCTCCCCAGTAAAATATGTATTTATTTATTTTTATCTGAATTGGGAAAACATGCATAAAAAAGGTAAAATAAGTTAAAACAACATGTTTGTGTTTTGCTGAATTTTGCAGTCAATTCTCCTGTAAGAATCGCACAACAAGATGCCCAAGTTTGAGGAGCTGGAAGCCGATTCAACCTGCCATTTTTACTCTCCTTCCACTTCTATAACTCCTGACCCAAGCAAACTGATTGCCAAGAGATACAATATCCTACAGAGATTGGGCAGAGGGAGTTTTGGCACTGTTTACCTCGTGCATGACACCAGAGCAAGGGATGGGGAGAAACTGTGAGTATGCCTCCTGCTGTTGTCCCGTGCTGCTCTTCACATGCACCATTTCTTTTTTTTTTACACCTTTTATTTAACTAGGCAAGTAAGTTAAAAACACATTTTTATTTACAATGACGGCCTACACTGGCCAAACTCGGGACGACGCTGGGTCAATTGTGCGCCGCCCTATGGACTACCTGTCAAAGGTTTTAGAACACCTACTCATTCAAGGGTCTTTCTTTATTTGTACTATTTTTTACATTGTAGAATACAAGTGAAGACATCAAAACTATGAAATAACACATATGGAATCATGTAGTAACCAAAGAAGTGTTAAACAAATCAAAATATATTTTATATTTGAGATTCTTCAAATAGCCACCCTTTGCCTTGATGACAGCTTTGCACACTCTTGGCATTCTCTCAACCAACTTTACCTGGAATGCTTTTCCAACAGTCTTGAAGGAGTTCCCACATATGCTGAGCACTTGTTGGCTGCTTTTCCTTCACTCTGCGCTCCGACTCATCCCAAACCATCTCAATTTGATTGAGGTCGGGGGATTGTGGAGGCCAGGTCATCTGATGAAGCACTCCATCACTCTCATTCTTGGTAAAATAGCCCTTACACAGCCTGGAAGGGTGTTGGGTCATTGTTCTGTTGAAAAACAAATGATTGTCCCACTAAGCCCAAACCAGATGGGATGGCGTATCGCTGAAGAATGCTGTAGTAGCCATGCTGGTTAAGTGTGCCTTGAATTCTAAATAAATCACAGACAGTATCACCAGCAAAGCCCCCCACACCATAACAACTCCTCCATGCTTTACAGTGTGAAATACACATACAGAGATCATCCGTTCACCACCGTGTGCACTTTCAAAGTTCTTGAAATGTTCCATATTGACTGACCTTCATGTCTTAAAGTAATGATGGACTGTCATTTCTCTTTGATTATTTGAGCTGCTCTTGCCATAATATGGACTTGGTCTTTTACCAAATAGGGCTATCTTCTGTATACACCCCTACCTTGTCACAACACACCTGATTTGCTCAAACTCATTAAGAAGGAAAGAAATTCCACAGATTAACTTTTAACAAGTCACACCTGTTAATTGAAATGCATTCCAGGTGACTACCTCATGAAGCTGGTTGAGAGAATCAGCTACAGTCCCGTGTAGCTCAGAGAATCTGCTAAATGACTAAAATGTAAATGTAAAATGAGAATGCCAAGAGTGTGCATAGCTGTCATCAAGGCAAAGGGTGGCTATTCAAATATAAAATATATTTTGATTTATTGAACACTTTTTTGGTTACTACATGGTTCCATATGTGTTATTTCATAGTTTTGATGTCTTCACTATCATTCTACAATATAGAAAATAGTGAAAATAAAGAAAAACCCTTGAATGAGTAGGTGTTCTAAAACTTTTGACTGGTACTGTATGAACTGGTCAGTGCCCACCTTGCCCTCTATTAGAAATGGGTAAAGTCTTGCATATTGCTTACACCTCTCCAATCCTTTTAGAGAAGTGTGTTGGGGATTGAGACCAATGACTAGGAGTGTAGGGGTTCGTCCTCTACCTTTGGTGCTCAATCTAAATAGCAGTTCTATGTTCATCCTCTTGGTGGCAGCATTAGCCTGGGTATGCAGATGCCTGCGAGCACCTCAAGTCTCTTCTCTTCCCCTCTCTCTTCCCCTCTCTCTTCTCCACTCTCTCTTCCCCTCTCTTCCTCTCTCTTCTTCTCTCTCTTCCTCTCTCTTCCTCTCTCTCTTCCTCTCTCTTCCCCTCTCTCTTCCCCTCTCTCTTCCTCGCTCTCTTCTACTCTCTCTCTTCCTCTCTCTTCCCCTATCTTCCTCTCTCTTCCCCTCTCTCTTCCCCTCTCTCTTCCCCTCTCTCTTCTACTCTCTCTTCTACTCTCTCTTCTCCTCACTCTTCCCCTCTCTCTTCTCCTCTTTCTTCCCCTCTCTCTTCTCCTCTCTCTTCCCATGTCTCTTCTACTCACTCTCTCCCTCATCATATCCCATGTATAGGGGAGAGAATATTTGCTCTGAGCAGCTGGCTCTGTGCTAATCAAACACATTTTTGATTTCATTAGGATCCCCATTAGCTGACACTATTGGCGACAGCTAGTCTTCCTGGGGTCTGACACATAACGAAAAATACATTACAGACAGAAATACTTTACAATTTAAATACATTTGAAAACATTAACGTAGACATAGACTTATAAAATGTAACTGCATTACATTGAACTACATTGCAGAACTCAATGAGTTATCTGGAGGAACTGGAGACTGAAGACATGAAGTGACTTGGCACTCTGGACTGAGTTTAATTGAATCCAGTATAATGAATATATTCATCCACTGTCTGAAACATATACATATACAAGTCTAGTAAATCCAATGGACTTTGATGGACTGCTTTTCCCACACAAGTCTACAGCAGTGAGAATAGATTTCACCAGAGGGATAGAGGAGGGAGGAGTGTGTGTGTGTGTGTGTCGGTGTGTGTGTGTCTGTGTGCCAGTCATGCTTACCTCCTGACCTTGACATAACAAACTCCTGGCTCACTGCTCAAATACTGGCCACCCAAATCAAAACAGCCCCACAAGTTAATCTATTATATCGTCATATACCGATAAGCCTAAATCTAAACCTAAGCCTAAACCTAAGCCTAAACCTAAACCTAAGCCTAAGCCTAAACCTAAGCCTAAGCCTAAGCCTAAGCCTAAGCCTAAATGGACACTGCAATCACACAATGGTCTCACTACAAAGGGCATACATGATGAAACCGGGTCTTGCCTAGCCAACGTTGACGCGTGATGCCTGCTGGCACAGTCCAGCGAGCTGGGCCCAGAGTCCCATGTCTCTTTGAGCACACAGATGCCACAGCAGGTACGCTTGACTCCTGGGCAAGTATCAAGCCCCAGCCCTGTGCCAGACAGTAGGCTCTGAGGCTCCTTTGGCATATCATGCAGTGTGCTGCCTCCATGGGGTCTCAGTCATTAAGGAGAGTGTGACAGTAGGCCATCTTTAATCATGGGTCGGAATCCAATCGTTGCAGATAGCAGATTTGAAAAAGTCCTCACTTTCTTTCTCTGTCTTTCTGACACACACACACATACGCGCACACACACACATGCCATCCTTCCCACACAACACCACATCACATCTTTTAGGTTTCAAAGAAATGGAGGGAGAGGGACTACCATTCATCCACCCAGAGAGTAAAGAGGGAGAGAGACTACCATTCATCCACCCAGAGAGTAAAGAGGGAGAGAGAGACTACCATTCATCCACCCAGAGAGTAAAGAGGGAGAGAGAGACTACCATTCATCCACCCAGAGAGTAAAGAGGGAGAGAGACTACCATTCATCCACCCAGAGAGTAAAGAGGGAGAGAGAGACTACCATTCATCCACCCAGAGAGTAAAGAGGGAGAGAGAGACTACCATTCATCCACCCAGAGAGTAAAGAGGGAGAGAGACTACCATTCATCCACCCAGAGAGTAAAGAGGGAGAGAGAGACTACCATTCATCCACCCAGAGAGTAAAGAGGGAGAGAGAGACTACCATTCATCCACCCAGAGAGTAAAGAGGGAGAGAGAGACTACCATTCATCCACCCAGAGAGTAAAGAGGGAGAGAGACTACCATTCATCCACCCAGAGAGTAAAGAGGGAGAGAGAGACTACCATTCATCCACCCAGAGAGTAAAGAGGGAGAGAGAGACTACCATTCATCCACCCAGAGAGTAAAGAGGGAGAGAGACTACCATTCATCCACCCAGAGAGTAAAGAGGGAGAGAGAGACTACCATTCATCCACCCAGAGAGTAAAGAGGGAGAGAGACTACCATTCATCCACCCAGAGAGTAAAGAGGGAGAGAGAGACTACCATTCATCCACCCAGAGAGTAAAGAGAGAGAGAGAGACTACCATTCATCCACCCAGAGAGTAAAGAGGGAGAGAGAGACTACCATTCATCCACCCAGAGAGTAAAGAGGGAGAGAGAGACTACCATTCATCCACCCAGAGAGTAAAGAGAGAGAGAGAGACTACCATTCATCCACCCAGAGAGTAAAGAGGGAGAGAGAGACTACCATTCATCCACCCAGAGAGTAAAGAGGGAGAGAGAGACTACCATTCATCCACCCAGAGAGTAAAGAGGGAGAGAGAGACTACCATTCATCCACCCAGAGAGTAAAGAAAGAATGACAAAAAATGGACGGAGAGAGTGAGTTAAGAGATGGAGGGAGACATACCCTTTTCATAGAATGTAGCACCAATTAGAGATGGCACCCAGAGGCAAGAGACGTCATGTCAGGGGTCATTATACCCACGCTCCAGGCTCGAGGCAAGGCTTTCAACTTGTTACCACAGCCCAGCGGAGCCCACTAACCCTGTGACCCACCACACACTGGCATAGCACTGCCACTCAAAACCACAGCCAAGCACAGGGCAGGACAGGATTATGTTTCAGGATTATGTAGTGCTACGGTTTTACGAAGGTTTTAACAGTCCTTTTTATCACTGAGGGACTTTTTATTTTTCTCGCAGCTGAACGTCTACAGGAGTCGTCAATTATTATTATTTACAGCTCTATGTATCATGTACCGTGTATCTGTCTTTTGTGTATTTTCGTTCTGGCATTTTGCACCTGCCCTATGTTTTGTTGTAGCTGCTTGACAAAGAAATTTCCCCTCGGGGATCAATAAAGTATCTATCTATCTATCTATCTATCTATCTATCTATCTATCTATCTATCTATCTATCTATCTATCTATCTATCTATCTATCTATCTATCTATCTATCTATCTATCTATCTATCTATCTATCTATCTATCTATCTATCTATCTATCTATCTATCTATCTATCTATCTATCTATCTATCTATCTATCTATCTATCTATCTCACCACACTCACAGCACACATGAGCAAGTTAGCTACTTAGGGAGAGTTCTCTAAATGTTTTTTGTAGTCCATATGAAATCCACTAAGCATCTAAAATGAAATCCCTCAATCTTTTTGGGAGAATCATTACAATAGCATAACTATTCTACAGCCAGATGTATGAAGAGTGCTAGCCATACAGCCAAAAGCTGTATCGATAATAGACCACACATAGAGCATCTGCTTGTTACAGTTCCATCCTGTGTGTGTGTGTGTGTGTGTGTGTGTGTGTGTGTGTGTGTGTGTGTGTGTGTGTGTGTGTGTGTGTGTGTGTGTGTGTGTGTGTGTGTGTGTGTGTGTGTGTGTGCAGCGCGTATTCTTATGCAGTTTGATCTTCTGAGTCACTGCCTGAATTGTCTTTGTTCTGCCCATTGTAGCATATGGCTCCAGCTTACCAGGTGCTGTGGTGTTTCTATTCTATTACTCATTACAGACTCCACTATACAGCAGTCTAATGCGCCCTCCAACAACTGACTGTCAGTTAGCTGTATTCATGCCAAGGATGCATTTAAAGCAGTGCATTCACATACAGTACATACATTAATTAATTCCCTATCTTTCTCACACCCTCACAAGGACACTCCCACTTTGGAGTGACAGACTGCACTATGACAGGACATTTTCCTCAGATCATATGACTGCAGATTGTAGGCTGGTGTTGGAAGCTTTGCCCTTTCCCTTACTAAAGACATCAGGCGTCACCAGCCCCTCTGCACTAAAAATACATATAAAATCGTCATCTGCTTTGATGATCAACGTTATCACTCTGCTCATGGATCACACCTGAGTTTCTGAATGTTTGATGTCTTTTCCCCTGGGGCAGGGGTGTCAAACTCATTCCACGGAGAGCCGAGTGTCTGCGTTTTCTTTTTTTTTCTATCAATTAAGACCTAGACAACCTGGTGAGCGGAGTTCTTTACTAATTAGTGACCTGAATTCATCAATCAAGTACAAGGGAGGAGTGAAAACCTGCAGACACTAGTGAGCCCTCCGTGGAATGAGTTTAAAATGTTATTCTGTTACCTGGACTGTCCATCAGACAGCCACATCCACACTGAGAGACTGATTCTGTTACCTGGACTGTCCATCAGACAGCCACATCCACACTGAGAGACTGATTCTGTTACCTGGACTGTCCATCAGACAGCCACATCCACACTGAAAGACGACTGATAGCTTTCCTCTTCACATGAGGCCAGTGTCAGTCAGGCTACTGTCTATCACATTAAGTGATGACTCATGATGGTGTAGGGTTCGGAATTAATGTATTATGTCCAGCTAGAATTCCTCCTGTACTTGCTGAAGCCAGTCACTCATAACCTCTGTTTTTTTCTACCCTTCTTGGCACTCAAGCAGGTAGCTATGCACATAGCAAGAAAGTATTTTTAAATTGATGTTTTTTTTAATCCCATGTTTTGTTGAGCACAGTAGAGTAGGTAGACTCTAACCCTTCTTGTTTCCAGGGAGAACCCTTCTTGGTTCCAGGTAGAACTCTTTTGGGTTCCATGTAGAGTTCTACCAACCAAAAAGGGTTCTACCTAGAACCAAAAGGGTTCTACCTAGAACCAAAAGGGGATCTTCAAAGGGTTCTCCTAAACAGCCGAAGAACCCTTTTTGGTTCTAGATAGGGCATTTTCTTCTAAGAGTGTACATGAGTCATTTACATTCATACAGTGTGACATCAATCTGACCTCTACTCCACTGTGTAATCACATACAGTAGATGGCTTTGAACAGGAAGAAACTGGACTTTAAAAAGAGCAGACTTTAAGACTACAACAGAGAGCTGCTCAGGGATACAGCTGTTTCACGTCAGCCCAAGACAAACGGCCTCGTCTTCCACCCCTTCATTAAGAATCCCCTCCTCATCGTTTAATTCCAATGTTAAAATGATTAACACGGAATGAGGAGTGTTCTTCTGCCTGTTTCTTAAACAAGAGTGTCAGGCAGCCAAGATAGGCAGAAATAGTTCCCCCTTTATTTATGTATGTATTTAGTTCCCCCCACCCCTTCACTTCCTGTGTGCAGCGTTCTGGAAAAGGAATGATTGTTCCATCAGGTTAGCTTTGCTGACAGCAGTCATTGTAAATTATCCCCATCCAAAACGTGTGTATTCAGTGTTTGTAAACACTGTCATTACTAACAATGCCGGTCTTTTCTAGATATTTTATTGTGTGCTTTCTATGCTAATTTATTATTTTTATTTTTTATTTCACCTTTATTTAACTAGGCAAGTCAGTTAAGAACAAATTCTTATGTACAATGACGGCCTACCAAAGTTAATTACAAAGTCGCAGCTGATTACTCAACAAGTATGGATTGACATGTTCAATCAGTGCAGAGCAATCATTGTATCATAAACACATATCTAATTCATTACCAGCACCTTCCAGGGACTCCTTCAAAGATCACTTTACAGCAGGCTTTTTGAGCCCTTCTCCAATGTGTAAATAAGTATCAGCCAAAAACAGGAGAGTTGTTTCTGAAGCAAGCACCCTAACTAAATGGCGACCAGCTGACATTGCTGCCCTTGCATACAGCTGAAATTGCTGCCCTTGCATACTAATTAAATGGTGACCAGTTGACATTGCTGCCCTTGCATACTAATTAACTGAAGACCAGCTGACATTGCTGCCCTTGCACCCTAATTAAATGAAGACCAGCTGACATTGCTACCCTTGCACCCTAATTAAATGGCGACCAGCGACATTGCTGCCCTTGCATACTAATGAAATGAAGACCAGCTGACATTGCTGCCCTTGCATACTAATGAAATGAAGACCAGCTGACATTGCTGCCCTTGCACCCTAATTAAATGAAGACCAGCTGACATTGCTGCCCTTGCATACTAATGAAATGAAGACCAGCTGACATTGCTGCCCTTGCACCCTAATTAAATGGCGACCAGCGACATTGCTGCCCTTGCATACTAATTAAATGAAGACCAGCTGACATTGCTGCCCTTGCACACTTATTAAATGGCGACCAGCTGACATTGCTGCCTTTACATAATAATTAATTGGAGACCAGCTGACATTGCTGCCCTTGCATACTTATGAAATGGCGACCAGCTGACATTGCTGCCCTTGCATACTATTTAAATGTTGACCAGCTGACATTGCTGCCCTTCCATACTAATTAAATGAAGACCAGCTGACATTGCTGCCCTTGCATACTAATTAAATGAAGACCAGCTGACATTGCTGCCCTTGCATACTAATTAAATGAAGACCAGCTGTCATTGCTGCCCTTGCATACTTATGAAATGGCGACCAGCTGACATTGCTGCCCTTCCATACTATTTAAATGTTGACCAGCTGACATTGCTGCCCTTCCATACTAATTAAATGGCGACCAGCTGACATTGCTGCCCTTGCACCCTTGCCTCTTGCCTCTCACTCTCTCCCTAACCACTCCTGCCACCACACATCGATTTAGCAATATCCCTTCAAAACAAGGTCTTTTAGATAGATAGATAGATAGATAGGTACTTTATTGATCCCCCGGGGGGGAAATTTCATTATCAAGCAGCTACAACAAAACACAGGGCAGGTGCAAAATGCCACAACGAAAGTACACAAAAGACAGATACACGGTACATGATACATAGAGCGGCAGTATGAAAAAGTATAGAAATACAGGATATCTGGAGTGCAAAAAAAAGCTATAAAAGGACATTGCATAGTATGAGTGGTTGGCTGAATATGTACACTATACATTGGTGGATGTTGGATGGTTAACTATACTATACAGGTTGATGGCAGAGAAATACTTCAGTAGCTAATGCGTATGATATGAGCGAGGGTAATAATAGTTTACTTAATAGACAGACTGGGTAAATGAACAGGTAAGTGAAAATTTTGCATGGTTAAATTAGCTGTACAGTTAGGTATACAGTTATATTTACAGATAAGTGAATACTTGCATGTTTACACAAACTGTACAGGTAAATGACAGGAAGAGATACTTTAATAGCTAAATGTGTGTATGATATCATTGGGGTAATAATAGTAATTCCCTTAAAATACAGTCCTTAGTGCGCAGGGTTTAATTACAGACAACTGCACTTATTGCACATTCGATATACTAAAAGCAATGAGAAAAGGTGCAACTGGCAGGATACTAATATGCATTCCTGAGTGAATGCCTAGGTCCAATAATTACTTACAATATTGCATGTGATATAATATAACAACTGTACATGGGTATGTATATACAGACCTGTATGAATAAGTAGGTCCTGAGTGGATGAGTGCTGACGGAACAGAGTTACTCACGGATGGATGCATAATTGTTAAACTAGGTCCTAGCACCCCAACAGTTCCAGATCTATGTTGCCGACGGCACGGCACCCCGGTGAGGCATTATATAGTCTCATAGCCGCCGGCAGGAAGGACCTCCTGTAGCGCTCTCTGGCACACCGTGGTGGGATCAGTCTGTGACTGAAAGAGCTCCTCTGCGTCATAACCATAGCGTGCAGAGGGTGGGTGACGTTGTCCATGATGGCCAGCAGTTTGGCCAGGATCCGTCTCTCCGCCACCTCCTCTAGAGTGTCAAGGCTCATCCCCAGGACAGAGCTAGCCTTCCTGATCAGCTTATTTACCCGAGAAGCATCACCGGCTTTGATGTTTGCTCCCCAGCACACCACTGCAAAAAAGATGGCACTGGCCACCACAGACTGGTAGAAGGTATGCAGTAGTTTACTGCACACGTTGAAGGACCTGAGCCTCCTCAGAAAGTAGAGTCGGCTCTGGCCCTTTTTGTACAGGGCCCCGGTGTTACCAGCCCATTCCAGTCTGTTGTCCATATGGACACCCAAGAACTTGTATGACTCAACCATTTCCACATCCATCCCCTTTATAGGGACTGCAGTCAGTTGTGCCTTGGTTCTCCTGAAGTCCACCACCATCTCCTTAGTTTTGCTGATGTTGAGCTGAAGGTGGTTCTGCTCACACCACAACACAAAGTCACTGATTGTGCTCCTGTACTCCTCCTCCTGCCCACCCCTGATGCACCCTACAATAGCAGAGTCATCCGAGAACTTCTGTAGGTGGCATGTTTCAGAGTTATATCTGAAGTCTGAGGTGTAGAGGGTGAACAGGAAGGGGGACAGGACCGTACCCTGGGGGGCCCCTGTGTTGCTAACTGCCCGTTCTGACACACAGCTCTGTAGTCGCACAAATTGTGGCCTACCGGTCAGGTAGTCCGTGACCCAGGAGACTAAGGGTCCTTCCACTTTCATCCTCCTCATCTTCTCACCCAGTAGCAGGGGCTGAATGGTATTGAAGGCACTGGAGAAGTAAAAAAACATGACCCTCACAGTGCAACCTGCGTTGTCCAGGTGAGAGTAGGCCCTCTGCAGAAGGTAGATGATTGCATCATCCACCCCGATGTTGCGCTGGTATGCAAACTGCAGGGGGTCCATTGATGAACACACCAGGGGTAGATCTTTACTTGCCGAAGAACAATAAACGGACGGTACTGATACGGATTGAACGTTTTAAAGGCTCAACAAATGAAATTGTATTAGAAATCAAATCAGCAAAAATAAGCCCTGTTTGCATGTTGGGGACTGACTGACTGCTTCCAGGTGGATTTGTGGTGGTGTGGCCACTGGATCAGAGATCTCAGGTCTCAGACCTGTACATGGATAGAGAGGGGTGATGCCGGGGTTCTTTATATGTAGAAGGTCTTGCCTGGCCTATTGCTATGGGATGCCTACTGGAGGGGTTTCCATGCCAATAGTGAACAGTTCTTATATAACCTATTTCAAAGACTTATGGTTACCAGCTTGCAAGTTAGTATTTATTATCATAGTATTGATTTTATATCTGTATACACATACAGATCATTACACACACATAACTATACAGTATATACTGTAGATACTGTATACACACACACATATCTCTGTCAGATTAGGAAACCTCCCATCTGACTGCATGTCCCCTATTATTATCCATCCATTCCATCCATTCCATCCATCCATCCATCCATCCATCCATCCATCCATCCATCCATCCATCCATCCATCCATCCATCCATCCATCCATCCATTCCGCCCACCCCTCTCTCTCTCTCTCTCTCTCTCTCTCTCTCTCTCTCTCTCTCTCTCTCTCTCTCTCTCTCTCTCTCTCTCTCTCTCTCTCTCTCCCCTCCCTCCCTCCCTCCCTCTCCCTGACAGATCTAGGACTCTCCTGGTTTTAATTGCTGCCTATGTTTTGTCTCCTGTATCTGGGCTGGTTAACTCTCTCCATCCTGCATCACTCTTTCAGGGACTCCTCTCTCTCTCATCCCACCCTCCGCCCAATCCATAATGTAATTTGAACCTCTGGGATCCATCAGAACATGCTCATCTGTTTGGGTTTATTCTTCATTGTAACAGTGAGACAGACAACATTTTCAACATATACCTGTAAATCTTTGTAGTGAGTGATTTCTAATCTTGTTTTTCAGACTGTCATCGCCTTGTTACTTATTAGCTAGTGATGTGTAGGAGGAGGAGCATAGGAACGCTACCAGTGGGCTATTCCCCAGGATGAAAGTGTGCGTGTGCATGGCGTGTGCGTGTGTGTGTACCGTAATGTGGCTTCCCTCCCCACTATTCCAGGATTGTACCCATTTGATCCAACTAATACAGACAAAAAGAGAATCTGGACACACTACGTGCTAAGTTATTCCCTGCAGGAACGGCTCGATGATTGATGTCATGTTCATGCCGCATGGCGATAACCCCTGTCCTGTGAGATTGAATGGAGGACTTTCTCTGAATTCTGAATGCCCTCCACTGCAATGTGATATTATGAGGGAGACAGAACAGTTGCATAAAACAAAAAGCAAAAAACTAAAGCACTCAGTCACATAGTCATATAGTTCGCCATCGTATTTATCTTTCTGCTCAATTACCTTCTGTGACATAATATTCTAAATGTGTAGAAGTGCAAAGGCATGATAAAGTTTATTTGTTTGTTACATAACCAATGTGCCCTTGAACGGTGCCACTGCCAGCCTGCCTCTGGCTAGAAGGAGTCATCTATTCTAGAGGCTCCATGTCACACTAGCAGATGTGAGCCCTTCTGTGTCATTCTCTGGTCCTCTGCATCAGGGGTTCTTCAACTTTTTCAGCTCAAGACCAAAAAAAGAAATGGACCGTTCTCCCGTGACCCAAATCGTCCTCCAACGACCCAAATTAAGAAGAGATAGTGTGCGCGTCATGATTCAGGGTGAGACCCAGATGCAGATGGTTCAAGTCTCAGAGATTTATGGAATACACAGGGAAGGCTAAAGGCAGGTCGAGGACAGACAGGGGTTTGTAATCCTGTTAAATAGTTGGCAGATGTAGACGGCAGTCAGGGTCAGGACAGGCAGGGGTCCGTAATCCTGTTAAATAGTTGGC
Organism: Thymallus thymallus; assembly: GCA_023634145.1. Lineage (NCBI taxonomy): Eukaryota > Metazoa > Chordata > Actinopteri > Salmoniformes > Salmonidae > Thymallus > Thymallus thymallus. The sequence goes on along the minus strand of CM042415.1, from coordinate 28,596,083 downwards.
AGATGTAGACGGCAGTCAGGGTCAGGACAGGCAGGGGTCCGTAATCCTGTTAAATAGTTGGCAGATGTAGACGGCAGTCAGGGTCAGGACAGGCAGGGGTTCGTAATCCTGGTAAATAGTTGGCAGACGGCAGGCAGGGTCAAGACAGGCAAAAGGTTGTAGCCGGGGAGACTAGAACAAAAAACAGAAAGAAAAAACACGGAGAAAACCGCTGGCAAGACTTGACGGGACAAGACGAACTGGCAACAGACAAACAGAAAGCGCAAGTATAAATACACAGGGGATAATGGGGAAAACAGGAGACACCTGGTGGGGGGTGGAGACCAGCACAAGACAGGTGAAACGGATCAGGGTGTGACAGTGTGATTATAGACGCATTCTGATAACTCGCGACCCACATGCCCAGGGCCCAATTTGGGTCCTGACCCACAGTTTAAGAAACCCTGCTTTACATCAATCTCTACCACCAAGGACGAGGTCACTAAACTGCAAACCATTTATTGTATGATTAATGTACATACTGTATGTATGAGAACATGGGAAAGGTGATGGCATGATATCTAATGAAACACAGTATATGTAGGGTCCTCCTCCCTCTGCTTAGAGAGACACAGCTCATGTGAGATCTCGCATTTTTCAACATGTTTTTTACAATAAGATACTTTTGGACTTAGATAAACTTGGATTTTTTGGCAGGGACATATACAAGATGGTACCCTCCACAACTTAACCTTCACTCAAGATCAAAACTTCAAACCTAAAACCTACTTTTTGGACAATATTTACCTGGAAACTTCTATCAAGGATTTCATTTTCCCAAGCTATTCAGGGGGTGCTCTGGCAATCAAAGTCCTGAGATCATGGAATCTGATACAACTTCAACTAGCACTGTGTAAAGTGTGAAGAGAGGTGTCGAATCCTTGAAATTGTTCAGAGGCCATCCACTGCCATTTTCTTCAAGCAAGTACCCCCATTGTAACAGTTACTGTTACAATGGCTAGCCCCAAGTCGTTATATATTTGATTTTTTTCTTGCACATTTTCCTATTTTGGCATTTTCCTGATGTCTCATACATGCTTTGTTGACTACGAACTTTCTTTACCCAACCGTGGGACAGACTATGTCTGTTCCTATACTCTGGACTCTGACTCTGTATTGATTACACAGACTTTTGGCCTACCATCCCATTCTAATTACCTCCCGCCGGCTTTGTATTCATGTTACCTGATGAAATTGCTGTATAATATGATCTTGTTGCTATCTGATGCACATTCAGATGTCATACATCAGCACTTCAGAGCTCTCCCTGTCCTATGCTGTGCCTTGATTGTATTACTGTTGATAAAATCTGGTAATGTGCATGTACACGCTGGCCCATCTACTGTTGCTACTGTTGCTAGCCCCAATTCTGACTTGTGCTCTGATATCAGCTTCTCTGATTTCTGCTTTCGTAAAAGCCTAGGTTTTCTGCACGTTAACACTTGAAGCTTATTACCTAAAATGGATCAATTGAAAGTGTGTGTTCACAGCTCCAATCCAGATGTGTTGGTCATTACTGATACGTGGTTAAGGAAGAGTGTTTTGAATACTGATGTTAACCTTTCTGGTTATAACCTTTTTCAGCAAGACAGATCTTCCAAAGGTGGGGGGGTGGCAATTTTTTACCAAGGATCACCTTCAGTGCTCGGTTGTCTCCACCAAGTCTGTCCCCAAGCAATTTGATTTGCTGGTTTTAAGTATTAAACGTTCAAATAACTCTTTGTTGACTGTTTCTGGGTGCTATCGTCCTCCATCAGCACCGGCCTGTACCCTACCTGCCCTAAGCTCTCTCTTGGCCCCTTACACTAAGTCTGAATTTGTCCTGCTAGGTGACCTAAACTGGGACATGCTTAAACCACCTGACCAAGTCTTAAAGCAATGGGACTCCCTAAATCTTTTTCAGATTATTAGCAATCCCACAAGTTATGACTCCAAACACCCAGAAAAGGCTAATCTTCTTGATGTTATCCACACAAATAATCCTGATAGGTATCAGTCTGGTGTTTTCTGTAATGACCTTAGTGATCACTGTTTTACAGCCTGTGTTCGTAATGGCTGCTCAGTGAAACGACCTGTCCTGATTTATCATAGACGTTTTCTAAAAAACGTTATGAACTGGCTTCTGTAAAATGGAATAGAATCAGCTTGATCCCTTCTGTCGAAGACGCTTGGACCTTCTTTTTTTATATTTTCAGTGGTATTGTTAACAAACGCCCCCATAAAGAAAAGCCTCTGGTTCGATCTTGCAGAGTTACTCCACCTCAAGAATTGCTCGGCACACGCTTACTCAGGCTGACTGGCTCTCGTTCAGGCAAATGAGAAATAAGTGCACTCAGGCTATCCGGAAGGCCAAAGTTAGTTACTTTAAGGAAAAGTTCTCTCTCTGTGGGTCTAACCCCAAGAAATTCTGGAAAACGGTTAAAGACCTGGAGAATAAACCCTCCTCCTCACAGCTGCCCATGTCCTTTAAAGTTGATGATATGGTTAAAGAAGCTCTTTAATCAACACTTCATTAAGTCAGGATTCCTATTTGACTCAGCCATACTTCCTTGCCCGTCCAACATTTCCTCATCTGCCACCCCTTTTAATGCAACTATCCCCGATGCTTCTCCCTCATTTTCCCCTGCCCTGCTATAAAGGTTTTCCCTGGAGGCAGTTACTGAGTCCGAGGTACAAAAAGGAGCTCTTGAAACTTTACCCCAAAAAGGTTGCTGCCCCTATCATCGCCGAGCCTATCTCCGACCTTTTTTAACCTGTCTCTCCGTTCTGGGGAGGTTTCTATTGCTTAGAAGGCAGTGTTGCTTAGTAAAACAGTGTTGGAAATCTCAACAAACTGCAGTCTAAAACAGTGTTGAAAATCTCCACAAACTGCAGTCTAAAACAGTGTTGAAAATCTCCACAAACTGCAGTCTAAAACAGTGTTGGAAATCTCAACAAACTGCAGTCTAAAACAGTGTTGGAAATCTCAACAAACTGCAGTCTAAAACAGTGTTGAAAATCTCCACAAACTGCAGTCTAAAACAGTGTTGGAAATCTCCACAAACTGCAGTCTTAGACAGTGTTGGAAATCTGCAGTCACAAACTGTAGTCTTATTATAATAATTCAGGACATCGGTCTCAGAGCAGCATAGCAGGATGTAATTCAGGACATCGGTCTCAGATCAGCATAGCAGGATGTAATTCAGGACATCGGTCTCAGAGCAGCATAGCAGGATGTAATTCAGGACATCGGTCTCAGATCAGCATAGCAGGATGTAATTCAGGACATCGGTCTTAGGGCAGCATAGCAGGATGTAATTCAGGACATCGGTCTTAGAGCAGCATAGCAGGATGTAATTCAGGACATCGGTCTCAGAGCAGCATAGCAGGATGTAATTCAGGACATCGGTCTCAGAGCAGCATAGCAGGATGTAATTCAGGACATCGGTCTCAGAGCAGCATAGCAGGATGTAATTCAGGACATCGGTCTTAGAGCAGCATAGCAGGATGTAATTCAGGACATCGGTCTCAGAGCAGCATAGCAGGATGTAATTCAGGACATCGGTCTCAGAGCAGCATAGCAGGATGTAATTCAGGACATCGGTCTCAGAGCAGCATAGCAGGATGTAATTCAGGACATCGGTCTCAGATCAGCATAGCAGGATGTAATTCAGGACATCGGTCTCAGATCAGCATAGCAGGATGTAATTCAGGACATCGGTCTCAGATCAGCATAGCAGGATGTAATTCAGGACATCGGTCTCAGAGCAGCATAGCAGGATGTAATTCAGGACATCGGTCTCAGATCAGCATAGCAGGATGTAATTCAGGACATCGGTCTCAGATCAGCATAGCAGGATGTAATTCAGGACATCGGTCTCAGAGCAGCATAGCAGGATGTAATTCAGGACATCGGTCTCAGAGCAGCATAGCAGGATGTAATTCAGGACATCGGTCTCAGAGCAGCATAGCAGGATGTAATTCAGGACATTGCATTTCCGCTGGCTAACCTTTGCACAAAGTGGAGAAAGTGAAGTAGGAAGCTGAATAGACAGAGACTGAATGAGAATGTAGACTTCACATCAATTACCTGAGGACCAATTCATCCAGAGCCTCTTTGTGCTGCGACAGAAAAGTCCTTTCTCTGAGTAGGTCCTGATGAGCTCCCTAAATGTATGGAGAGAGAGAAGTAGGAGAGGAGCGGAGGAGAGGAGGAGGGGAGGAGAGGAGGAGAAGGGGAGAAGGAGGGGAGGAGAGGAGGAGGGGAGGAGGAGGAGGAGGAGGAGGAGGGGGGGGAGGAGGAGGAGGGGAGGAGGAGAGGAGGAGGGGAATGACACTTGAAAAACGTCTGCTCTCAGAGTCTCAGGCTCATTACCATGTATCCCCCTGGATTTGAGTACAGACCTATGCTGAGATTCAAGCAATATTGTTGTGAAAACTGTATTTTTTTTTTTTTTAGGTCATATCACCACCAAGACAAGGTTAAGTTAATAAGAGTACTTTTTGAAATGTCCAAAGACACTCGATGCAAATTTATCTATGCAGGGATGATGGGATAAAAAAAAAAAAGCTATTTATGGTTGGACCCCACTTTCAATGTTTGAGAAAATACATATTGTTAATTTCTATTTTCGGGGGGTTTGATGAGAAGGACTTGAAACTTATGTTACATTTGTTAAAGCCTGCAGCAGGATATCATAGACCCACCACTGTGAGGTGGATGTTTTTCCACTTGAAGGACAATCTTGGACACAGGCTAATGTGTCCAGTTACGAGAATAACAACAATGACATCCTTTCCTTGTGTCCTGAATGACGTTCCCTGTCCCTTCCCAGGTTGTTAATTGAGGTATGGTGGTCAACTTGTGTCTATTGCCAGCTTTTCATATTTGCACTCCCTAATACTCTATATGCATAACTTCCTACTACGTACATGTGTTGCCCATTTTTGAAAACCCCCTCACTATGACCTTTCTCACTCCTCTCTCCTCTGACCTTTGATCCCTAGTAAGGTGCTGAAGGAGATCCCTCTGGGGGACCTGCATCCCAACGAGACGGTCCCGGCATCCCAAGAGGCTCAGCTACTGTCCCAGCTCCACCACCCAGCCATCATCACTTTCTACAGCAGCTTTCTGCATAGAGACTCCTTCTGCATCATCACTGAGTACTGTGAGGTAGGACTGGCCACAAATATCCATTCCTTTTCACTTAAGGCTTAGATCATTGCCTTTAAAAGATGCATAGCCGAAAAGGGACGATCGGATTGAATCATGGCCTAAGTCAAATATGTGTTGTTAAAATGCTGTTTATTTTTTAAGAGGACATTCCAAACCTTGAACAGATCTCAAAAGAACATAAATTACCTTAGTGAGGTTTTTGAAACCTGTATGAATTCTCTAATAATTTCTGTGGTTTATTTAATGTTTTGTAAACCTGGCATGTTTCCAGGTCTCTTGGAATCTTGTGTGATGTTGTAATCTCGTCCACAGCCTTGAACAACTCATTCACTCTCGAGTTACCTCTGCCAGCTGGACTGGCTTCAGGTCAGGGCTTCAACCTCTGCCAGCTGGACTGGCTTCAGGTCAAGGCTTCAACCTGTAAATAAGAATTTGTTCTTAACTGACTTGCCTAGTAAAATAAAGGTTAAATAAAAAAAAATAAAAACCTCTGCCAGCTGGACTGGCCTCAGGTCAGGGCTTCAACCTCTGTCAGCTGGACTGGCTTCAGGTCAGGTCTTCAACCTCTGCCAGCTGGACTGGCTTGAGGTCAGGGCTTCAACCTCTGCTAGCTGGACTGGCTTCAGGTCAGGGCTTCAAAAGTTTAGTGAGGAATATTCTCCGCCATCGGTCCGTTTTCAGTTTCCTCGTTTGACCTTGGGCTGGGATTGTGTGTACCTCGCCACTGCATTCTCAGTTGTTATTTTCTGTCAGAAACCTGTGAGGTGGTTATGGTTCTGACTGTGGTGGTTTAAAGCATAGCTTGGTCTCTTAACCTTTATGCCACCCCTGGTGGTTTCTAATTTATTCAGACCATGGTGTAATACAGCAATGGCCAACAGCTGTTTTACCGCCATGATTATATTTCCCCACTCTCTACCAGGGGTAGCCTAGCTGTTAATAGTCAGGTTTAAACATGGGAAAAGTTAGATTTCACTGCAAAAGTGAAATAATTGTGAATCCAGGTGAATCCAGGTGAAGGTTATGATTCCTTACTGATGTCACTTTCCATGACAGACTGACCAGGTGAATCCAGGTGAAGGCTGTGATCCCTTACTGATGTCACTTTCCATGACAAACTGACCAGGTGAATCCAGGTGAAGGCTGTGATCCCTTACTGATGTCACTTTCCATGACAGACTGACCAGGTGAATCCAGTTGAAGGTTATGATTCCTTACTGATGTCACTTTCCATGACAGACTGACCAGGTGAATCCAGGTGAAGCCTATGATCCCTTACTGATGTCACTTTCCATGGAAGACTGACCAGGTGAATCCAGGTGAAGGTTATGATCCCTTACTGATGTCACTTGTTAAATCCACTTCAAACAGTGTAGATGCAGTGGAGGAGACAGGTTAAATTGTTAAGCCTTGAGACAATTGAGACATGGATTGTGTATGTGTACCATACAGAGGTGAATGGGCAAGACAAAATAAGTGTCTTTAAACAGGGTGGGGGTTCCTAATGTTTGGTATACTCAGTGTATATTTCAACATAGTGAGTCATTGTTAGTCATGCAAGGTAGAACAAATGTACAGCATCATCTACACACACCTTATTCAATACTGCATTATCACAGCATTAAAATAGGACTATAGAAGGCCACAGATGTAGGATCTTAATTTGATCACCATGTTGCAAGAGAACTTTCCAGAAAATGTCAAATGTGTAGTGTATTTAAGGTTTAAAAAGGCTTCTGAAGTTTGTAATTTCTACTTTGTAAAATGTATCATCCCCTACGAAAATGTCCATTGATTATAATACACGTAATTCACATTTCCTGGGTGTTAGCAAACTGGCTCCTACATGTGTATATGGTTGTTTTGATCCTGTCATGCACGTGTCATGTTATAAAGTCATGGCTTCGGGATTTTCTTACAGAACACCATGGCCTGGAATCACTCTATACAGCGCTAACATGATTACCTTTACTAACACTTGTCTTTTGTCTAAACTAACACCTGACTTATTTCCCTGCTAGCACTGACTTTCCTCACAGCTGCTTGTTTAAAGAAATGTACTTACTGTGATCGAGATGTGGTTGTCCCTGATAGCACTGACTTTGCTCACAGCTGCTTGTTTAAAGAAATGTACTTACTGTGATGGAGATGTGGTTGTCCTTGATAGCACTGACTTTCCTCACAGCTGCTTGTTTAAAGAAATGTACTTACTGTGATCGAGATGTGGTTGTCCCTGATAGCACTGACTTTCCTCACAGCTGCTTGTTTAAAGAAATGTACTTACTGTGATGGAGATGTGGTTGTCCCTGATAGCACTGACTTTGCTCACAGCTGCTTGTTTAAAGAAATGTACTTACTGTGATCGAGATGTGGTTGTCCCTGATAGCACTGACTTTGCTCACAGCTGCTTGTTTAAAGAAATGTACTTACTGTGATGGAGATGTGTTTGTCCCACTGGCTATCCTAAGTTGAATGCACCAATTTGTAAGTGGCTCTGGATAAGAGCGTCTGCTAAATGACTAAAATGTAATGTACAGTACATGGTCACTGTGTTTCCCTCCAGCAGAGCAGCACACCTCTCTCTTCAAACTGTAGCCCTCTAGGTCTGTGTCAAGCTAGAGAGAAGGCAGGGGGGAATGTCTGAAGTGACAGAGCATGGAACGAGTGATTGATCTGTGCCCCCTCCTTCTCCTCCCTCCTTCTCTCGCTCTCTCTCTCTCACTCTCCTTCTTTCTTTTCATCAAGTGTTTGCTGATTACAGCAGGTAGGGGTCCTGTCCTCCAGTCTTTCTCCTACTACAGTAGATTACAGCAGTTAGGGGTCCTGTCCTCCAGTCTTTCTCCTACTAGATTACAGCAGGTAGGGGTCCTATCCTCCAGTCTTTCTCCTACTACAGTAGATTACAGCAGTTAGGGGTCCTGTCCTCCAGTCTTTCTCCTACTAGATTACAGCAGATAGGGGTCCTGTCCTCCAGTCTTTCTCCTACTAGGTTACAGCAGGTAGGGGTCCTGTCCTCCAGTCTTTCTCCTACTAGATTACAGCAGGTAGGGGTCCTATCCTCCATTCTTTCTCCTACTAGGTTACAGCAGGTAGGGGTCCTGTCTTCCAGTCTTTCTCCTACTACAGTAGATTACAGCAGGTAGGGGTCCTGTCCTCCAGTCTTTCTCCTACTAGATTACAGCAGATAGGGGTCCTGTCCTCCAGTCTTTCTCCTTCTACAGTAGATTACAGCAGGTATGGGTCCTGTCCTCCAGTCTTTCTCCTACTAGATTACAGCAGATAGGGGTCCTGTCCTCCAGTCTTTCTCCTTCTACAGTAGATTACAGCAGGTATGGGTCCAGTCCTCCAGTCTTTCTCCTACTAGATTACAGCAGATAGGGGTCCTGTCCTCCAGTCTTTCTCCTTCTACAGTAGATTACAGCAGGTATGGGTCCTGTCCTCCAGTCTTTCACCTACTAGATTACAGCAGGTAGCGGTTTATTTTCTTTGACTGACACTAGGGCTGATCCCATTAAGTCGACTGCTTGATTGTTTGATCAATAAGCTGTTGGTCGACAGATATTTCTTTAGTTGAGCGGTAGCAGAAAATGCTACTGAAATGTGCTACTGAAATTGTATATGGTTATATTATGTAAGAACAATGGTGCAACAATATTATTTTATAACAAATGCACTTTCTCCCACGTTGGATAGTGGTCACTGTCCCGAAAAACATCAGGTTCTGAAACACATCAGTGCGCTGTTGAATTGGCGCCTTTTCTTAGACCATGTTGCTATGTGCACAATAGCTAAGTTAATCAGCATATTGGTGTTGAGAACAATGCAGCAGAGGCAGCAGTGGAGTTAGGAGATGAGAAAACAGCCCTTGCATTAATTGTCTAAGAAAAGTGAGGAGAGAGCAAACCCCAACTTAATTAGGTCTATAATATATAGTCTAACTGTCAAATGTGGCTGGCTTTGTAAATAATCCATATACAGTCGAAAGTTTACATACACTTAGGTTGAAGTCATTAAAACTCATTTTTCAACCACTCCACAGATTTCATGTTAACAAACTATAGTTTTGGCAAGTCGGTTAGGACATCTAATTTGAGCATGACACAAGTAATTCTTCCAACAATTGTTTACAGACAATAATTCACTATATCACAATTCCAGTGGGTCAGAAGTTTACATACACTAAGTTGACTGTGCCTTTAAACAGCTTGGAAAGTTCCAGAAAATTATGTCATGGCATTAGAAGCTCTGTTATGCACTGTCAACTGTGGGACCTTATATAGACAGGTGTGTACCTTTCCAAATCATGTCCAATCAATTGAATTTAACACAGGTGGACTCCAATCAAGTTGTAGAAACATCTCAAGAATGATAAATGGAAACAGGATCCATCTGAGCTCAATTTCGAGTCTCATAGTGTCAGGCTCTGGCCATAGAGAAGCCTATTTGCTTCTCTATGTAGCTGTGGTCAGAGTCTGACAGTTTCTATTAATTTCTGTTTCTGTGTGGGTTTTGGGTTGGATCCCTAATTAGAGGCAGCTGCACCGCATTGTCTCTAATTAGGGATCCTATATATGTTTGTATGTCCTTCACTTTTGTGTGGGTCGTTATTCCTCCAGTCACGGGTAAGGTAGTGTGTTTCGATTTGATTGGTGTACATTCCCATACGTTTGTTCATTCATGTTGAATTGTTTATGTAGTAGTTCGGGTTTTGTTTTATACACAGTATAAGATTCATGATTATACATAGTATAAATAAATAAAAGAATGTCGAACTACTATCCCTGCGCTGCACCTTGGTCTCTCTCCACACACATACGTGACACATAGCAAAGGGTCTGAATAAGTTATTTCTGTTTTATATTTTTATACATTTGCAAAAATGTCAAAAAATGTGTTTTCACTTTGTCATTATGGGGTATTGTGTGTTGATTGCTGAGTTTTTTTTATTTATTTAATCAATTTCTGATTAAGGCTGTAATGTAAAAAAATGTGGAAAACGTCAAGGGGTCTGAATACTTTCCGAATGTACTGTATATCTACAGAAATAAGACAGACCCTGTTTGAGTGTTTGTTTAATAGCCTACTGATTTCGTGAGCACCAAGCCGTGTAACCACATGTCAGAAAAACAATTTCACAAATGTGTCTGTTTTTAATCTTTGCTATGCTGTAATAAAGGCTTTACACTTTTTTTTAATTAGACCAGTTTCTCTGGTATTATTGATAATTTATTTAGTGTACATTGTTCCAAATTATCTTTGGAACAATGTACCCTTGATTACAATAATAATAATAAGTCATGTCATTATCATTAGTAGGCCTAGTATAGCAGCCTTGTATAACCACCATCCTGCTGTAGGCCTAAGAGCACATCCTGTTTAGTCTTAATACTGTAATTCACTTAGACCTATATTTCAATACTTATATAGGCTACTGGAGCAATCAGTAATGTATTAGTTAATGTCACCACACAGCATACAAGTCATTCATGATTTTAAATGCAATCAAGCATTTTAGTTTTAAAATAAAATAACAAGGCTTCCATTTAATAATTAGCGGAAACAATAAATGGGCCTAAACCGTCCCATTTCGTAAATTGCATTCACAAATAAATGCAATTGTGTTTAGTCTTTGCTGTAATTAAGGCTTTACAAGAAAAACAAAAAATCATTACAACAGACTCTCTGGTACTCTTATAATTTATTTTGTGTTTGTTTACATCGTTCCAAACGGTCAGAAAAATTATATTGTAATCTAACATCACCTGTTTGGAACACAT
>CM042415.1:28540112-28580112 GCA_023634145.1 Thymallus thymallus | reverse complement strand
ATTGTTCTTTGTTTAGTTTCCTACCTTATGCGAATTGTACTCTACAAATTAAATATTATTATCATTATTATTATTAAGTGTTGCTCTTCCTACATTCAGGTGATTTTGGGGTGTCCTGTCTGCTGATGGGTTCATGTGACCTGGCCACCACCTTCACGGGCACGCCTTACTACATGAGCCCTGAAGTACTGAACCACCAGGGTTACGACTCCAAGTCTGATATCTGGTAGGTAGGTGGAGCAGCACACTGAGGCCAGGCTCAAAGACAGAAATTTTTGTCATGTTTAAAAAAAAAAAATGATACAAACACCTGTTTAGATCTCTGTGTTTTGAAGATTAGTTATTTGATCCTCATTCCCCCCGAACCTCAAGAGAGTTGTTGACATCCAGTTTCCTCCTCTGTCTCTCTGCTTCCTGCTGAGGCTACAGTGCTCAGAGTTCAGATTGCTGTGTAATGCTGTCACGTATCAAGGTATACTCTCACTGTGAGATTTGGCTGGCATTTCCTGAGAACTTGCTACTCACTGGCTAAGAGGCACTTTGGATATGGACTGGAATATGTTATCAGTAATAAGGTGTAGAAGAGGGGTAAAAATGTATTAATGTATAATGATGAATGGAGTCGATACGGCCATTGGTCTGATCAGCAGGAGAGTATAAAGACCTTTAATACCAAGAGCGATGATAGATCCCAATTTTTTTCACTGCAGTCTGCCGTGCAAGCATCTACTTTGAAAATAATTATTTGGAAAGAATGGAACAAGTGGCTGTGGCCTGGAGTCCCATAGGACAGCGCACAATTGGCCCAGTGTCGTCCGGGTTAGGGGAGGATTTGGCCGGGGAGGCTTTACTACTGTTAAGGAGCACTGTTAGGCGGGTAATGTTTCGGAGGACGCATGCCTCTCCCGAGCACGTTGGGGAGTTGCAGTGATGAGACAAGATCGAATTTGGGGAGAAAAAGGGAGTAAAATAAAACAATTAAATATATATATATATACAGTATATAAAGAATGGAAAAGTGGTAACTGTGCATTACTTTCTTTAGCACCAGTGCTCCGCTTATAGTGAAATTCCATGGTTCCAAATAATAGTATTTTTGAGAAGTTATTCATGAAGAAGAATCTGATTTCTTGGAAGAAAAAATTACCGCCGGTAGAACATAGTACTGAATAGAGACAAAAACACTGGCAACTCTGCACTATCCCTCCCAGCAGCCAATGGCTTCGTTCCACCACTGTCCTTCTGTCTTCCTTTCCTTCCCTATTAATCTGTTTTCAAGAGGAAATTACCACTAATCCCAGAGTGGGAGTGGAAAATTGGCTTCTTTTATCCGACAGAAAGGAAGAGAGATGGACAGAGAGGAAGAGAGCAAGAAGCCAATTGACGAGACGGTGATCTCAGACACAGATACACAGCCCTCTGGGTAGTCTGTTGCCTCCCACTCACTCCGCAAGGCTCATCGTCTCTTTCCATAGACCACACTAATGAGAGACCACTCTACTGTACCACGCATGGCCCCTTTAGCTGATCTCACAAGGAGGAGAGTGTTCACTGTAGGTAATAAGTAAAGACAGGAAGTGGGAGATGGACTTAAAGGGTTAGAAAGAGGACAAGAGGGGGAGGGAGGGAGGCAGAGTGGGAGGGTGGGAGGCATCTTCCCAATATTTGAAACCAAGGACTGATCACCCCAATCCACAAAAGTGGAGACAAATTTGACCCCAATAACTACGGTGGGATATACGTCAACAGCAACCAAAATCCTCTGCATTATCATTAATAGCAGACTAGTTAATTTCCTCAGTAAAAACAATGTACTGAGCAAATGACAAATTGGCTTTTTACTGAATTACCATACAACAGACCACATATTCACCCTGCACACCCTAATTGACAAACAAACAAACTAAAACAAAGGCAAAGTCTCCTCATGCTTTGTTGATTTAAAAAAAGCATTTGACTCAATTTGGCATGAGGGTCTGCTATACAAATGAATGGAAAGTGGTGTTGGGGGAAAAACATACAACATTATAAAATCCATGTACACAAACAGGGATGCAGTTTAAGCCCCACACTCTTCATACTTATATATCAACGAATTGGTGAGGGCACTAGAACAGTCTGCAACACCCAACCTCACCCTACTAGAATCTGAAGTCAAAAGTCTACTGTTTGCTGACGATCTGGTGCTTCTGTCACCAACCAAGGAGAGCCAACAGCAGCAGCTAGATCTTCTGCACAGATTCTGTCAGACCTGGGCCCTGACAGTACATCTCAGTAAGAGGTTGACTTGCCAGGACCACAAATACAAATTCCATCTAAACCCCATTGACCTAGAGTGCACAAAAAAGGATACATACCTCGGCCTAAACATCAGCGCCACAAGTAAATTCCACAAAGCTGTGAACGAGCGGAGAGACAAGGCAAGAAGGGCCTTCTATGCCATCAAAAGGAACATTACATTTGATATACCAATTATGATCTGGCTAAAAATACTGGAATCAGTTATAGAACCCATTGCCCTTGTCAGACACCCTTGAGACAGCAGGATGCGGCTTCAATGTCAGGGTCAGAAGTCAAGATGCTCCAATCACATCTGTGAAACAGAGTTCTTCCTGGATACTTACTGTAGAGTCACAACTCTGTTAGTTCACAATGAGACATTGACTGTGATAGATGTTTGAAATCACTGTAATACATGGATATCCACTGCTCTTCCCAATCCATTCTTCTTATTTTACATCAAATAATGCAATTATTACTTGATGTAAAAACAATGGAACATTTGATATGGAAAAAAGGATGGAGGCTTCCAGGGAAATGCAGATGATATTGTTTGTTTATCCTCCATTATGGTATCTGAATACATTCATATTCGTTATAGAATCACTCTGTCCATTTTTATTACTTGCATTGTTATTCTTGTGTCCTGTGTGGCAGGTTGCAATAACAAGAGATTACGAGAGAGTGAGACTAAAAGCCAAAGAGGTGGATGATTGACAAATAATACCTTTAACTCTCTAACTTCCATCTGCTTCCTGTCGCCGTTTGGTTATCTCTCTATTCTATCAAGAGTAATAATGGGAGCTAGTATATTCATTCACATGCTGTTATTATTCTACCATCTAATCTGTTTATTCATGGCCACTTTCCTTTGACACCAAACAACCCGCTGGAGAAGTGAACTTTATTACACCTCAGTATAAGATGTGTACAGTTCCATTACCAGATGGTGTTAATGTTCTTGTTCGGTGTTAATGTTCATGTTAATGTCCTTCTACTCCCTGGATTTTTGCACTACATTTTGCACTCTGTATATAGATTTTTCTATTGTGTTTTTGACTGTTTGTTTAATGTGTAACTCTGTGTTGTTATTTGTCACACTGCTTTGCTTTGTCTTGGCCAGGTCGCAGTTGCAAATGAGAACTTGTTCTCAACTGACCTACCTGGTTAAATAAAGGTGAAAAAAAAAAAAAAAAAAAAAAAAAATGTTCTCACTTCTCACTGATGTGTTTAGAGTCCATGTGGGGTAATAGTCATATTGGAATATGAGACGACATTGATTCACCGGTTCCGTTACACAGCAGATCAGTGTTGGGTAGGTGCACCTTATCACTGCTCAGATGAATGGGAATCTCAAAGGTTACCTTAACTGGCACCTGACTGTTCCGTACGACTGAGCTTCAGGTCAGGACCATTGGATCCTGGTGCAGTTGTATCCTCAACCAATGCAGGTGTACCCAGAGGTGGTGTGTTGGCTGATTGTGTGTGTGTGTGTGTGTGTGTGTGTGTGTGTATGTGTGTGTTTCAGGGCCCTAGGATGTATCCTGTATGAGATGTGTTGCCTGTCACACGCCTTTGAAGGACACAACTTCTTGTCAGTTGTGATGAAGATAGTGGAGGGAGAAACCCCCAGACTGACAGCCAGTTACTCCCTGGAGCTCAACGGACTCATGCAAAGGTGAGAAGGCATTAGCTGGAGAATGTAAACTCAGTAACACATAGGTCAATCCTCTCACGTAGTGCTTCAAAGTGTACAAAAATATACAGGATAAAGAAGCTCTTACCCTACTTCAAACCCTAACCCATAACTTAGCCAGAACCATGGACTGTCTCTCTTTTTGGTCCCAGGATGCTGGAGAAAACCCCGTCGTCCAGGCTCTCTGCTGCAGAAGTTCTGAAGACAACATTTATTGAGGACAGTATGCAGGTTAGACCTATGCTGGAAACATGACACACAGCACGGCAATATAAATACTTCCTAAGGCTGATCGATTGGTTGGTTGATTGATTGGGGCGGCTCCAAAGGTCAAGTGGGCGGAGCTATGATACCAGAATCACAGACTAATCAAGCCTAGTGGCTGGTTGGATATACTCAATGCTAAATTGACTTCCTGTCATAGTTCCTTTTTTATCACAACACATTTATGTGTTCATGACCTTTTCTACCATGACAGGTGAGAAAGTCAGCATTTAATCTGTTCTTATTGACAATTATGAACGCATGCACACACTCATATACACAAAATGTGTTTTACACACACACACACACACACACACACACACACACACGCACGCGCGAGACAAGACACACACATACCCCCCACACACACAAGAATATGAAGCTTACTGAAATGTAAAGCCAGCTAATGTACTGTATCTGACAAGCATGTATGTATGTATGTATGTATGTATGTATGTATGTATGTATGTATGTATGTATGTATGTATGTATGTATGTATGTATGTATGTATGTATGTATGTATGTAAATGTATACATTACATGGACACGTCTGGTGGTCTGTGTGTAATTCCTGCCTTGTGCAGTATGGTAACCTTACTGTACATTACTGTACTGTATGTATTGGATTGATCTTTCTCTCTTTCATCACTGCATTTTATGTATTGCATTTCTCTCTAGCACCTATGGCTGAATGTGCATGTAAAGTATATGATGTGGCTATACGCTTGTATATCTGCTTGTATATCTGCTTGTATATCTGCTTGTATATCTGCTTGTATATCTGCTTGTATATCTGCTTGTATATCTGCTTGTATATCTGCTTGTATATCTGCTTGTATATCTGTTTGCTATTCTGACACTTGTTTCTCCTCTTCAGTAAACACGGTCATTAGTGTTGCCTGGCTGTTCTGTGATGACATAAAACACAATGGTTCTTTGAGGTCTCTTTTTTATCTCTCCCTCCTCCATCTCTCCTCCTCCTCCTCCTCCTCCTCCTCCTCCTCCTCCTCCTCCTCCTCCTCCTCCATCTCTCTCCCTCCTCCATCGCTCCCTCCTCCTCCTCATCTCTCCCTCCTCCACCTGCTCCTCCTCCTCCTCCTCCTTCTCTTCCTCCTCCATCTCCTCCTGCTCCTCCTCCTCCTTCTCCACCTCTATCTCTCCTCCACCTCCATCTCTCCCTCTTCCATCTTTCCATCCAGTTTATTCTATTCTCTCTCTCTCTCTCTCTCTCTCTCTCTCTCTCTCTCTCTCTCTCTCTCTCTCTCTCTCTCTCTCTCTCTCTCTCTCTCTCTCTGTCTCTCTCTCTGTTTCTCTCACTCCTCTCCTCTCTCTCATGCTCTATCTGCTCTCTCTTTCTCTTTCTCTTTCTCTCTCTCTCTCTCTCTCTCTCTCCTCTCCTCTCTCTCATGCTCTATCTGCTCTCTCTCTCTCTCTCTCTTTCTCTCTTTCTTTCTCTCTTTCTCTCTTTCTCTCTCCTCTCCTCTCCTCTTCTCTCTCTCTCTCTCTGCCTCTCCCCAGTGGTTTACCCTCCATGTCCCTCTTTTCAGTGAGAGAATAAGGGACACAGAGATAGGGCACCACCCTCTATTATGCCGCAAACACAGAGTTTCTAAAGAGAGAAACAGGAAGAGAGAAAGAGGTTACACTGCCATTTCATTTTGTTGCTTGCAGAGCTTAACGTCACCTCAATAGATATGGATGCTTTATCTATTTCACCTTTCAGTTAAGTTCAATTCTCTGTCTCTCTCTCTCTACAGATCTTAAAACACAAGTTGTGCAGTCTGACACTGAGAGACAAGCCATCGGGGGGAGAAAGAGACTCAGCACAGATATTGAAAGTGATGTAATGACATGCTCTGTATTCTGTATGGTTTGTCTTTGGTTTGGGTTATTACGAGGGAAGAGAGAACTAAAACTTGTATCATCCTCAGACATGAAGAATGAACACTGTCCCCCCCCCCCCCCCCCTCTCTCTCTCTCACTTTCTCACTTTCTCACACTCACATTTTCTCACTCAGACATGGAAGCACAGTTAGTAGCAGCTGTCTCTTAAACAAACCAGACCGTCACTGATTCAAACTGGCACCAATCAGGGAAGGTGCCTGTCATCATTAGCGTAGCTGGCCACACACTCTCCTAGATGTCAGAGCAGCCAGGTGTAACATACTACAGAGAAAGCCCAGATTAGGTCTCGGTCTTAACATTAACCACACCCATCTCTGTATGATTGACACGATCATGTAATTTGGTGCCTGACAGACCTCATCTGTAATGACTTGCCAAGGTGCCTTGGTAGCATATGGACAATGCGATATGTGATTCACTTGGGATTATGCATGATATGATTCTCTGATATGATGTTATGTTTATTAACTGGTTAGTGACATAATCGTGTTATTCAACTTTTGACATACGTCCCCTGATTACTTGTCGAATGGAATTCTACACACTAGGGTTAGGGTTGACCTGGGATGTGGACATGAATCTAGAGTTAGGGTTGATGCTAGGGTTAGGGTTGACCTGGGATGTGGACATGAATCTAGAGTTAGGGTTGATGCTAGGGTTAGGGTTGAACTGGGATGTCGACATGAAGCTAGGTTGAGTGTTAGGCTTTCGGTTAGATTTAGGGTTATTGTTGAAGTTATGGTTAGAAAATAGTGGGAGACAGACTTTAATCAGGGTCTCCAATGAATAACCTGTCTCTTCTGGATTAGATTGGATCTATACATCTATTTCACATGTATATTTTTTATGTCTGATTACTGCCAATCTCAGTCTAAATGACCTTGTTACGTACAGTACATGTTGAAAGACATATTTACATTCACATAGGAAGTGACCTCCAAAAGGTAAATGCTAGAATTCAATCAAATCCACCACACTGAGGTGTTTACAGCACAGTATCTCTTTTTGCCATGGTCATTTCAAATTCTCATTAAGGCAGCAAATATAATTTTTCCAATTACTGACTGTTGCCCCTTTACCTTTGAACAGGCAGAGGAAGGTGCACCTGCAGACACTGAGGGAGAAGTCAGAGCTAGACAGAATGACCCCCAGGGAGAGAATGAGGCTGAGGAAGCTGCAGGCTGCCGACGACAAGGCCAGGAGGCTTAGGTAGGACACACACACACACACACACACACACACACACACACACACACACACACACACACACACAGCACATACCACAGTAATTCGGTCCATGACCAGTATAGAGCCTGTGACGTCCGGTTGGGATTCTTCTGGAGCCTATGCATGGCTGGGTTTCCTTTAAAGATGAGGAGAGATTTGTGTAAATGTATTCTCCCCTGCCCTAGTTTCCTTGGGCTGAACTGTGTCGGGGACCTGTCTACAGGGAACGGTACTGAGAGCGACGAGGGTGGATGGGAAGGACAACAGGCCAGGCAACAGGGCTATTAAAGTGCTCTATGGTGTTCTATCGTTTAGCAGGATGCTGATATTATACAGGCCATGATCTCTCTCTCTCTCTCTCTCTCTCTCTCTCTCTCTCTCTCTCTCTCTCTCTGCCTCTCTATGTCTGTCTGTCTGTCTGTCTGTCTGTCTGTCTGTCTGTCTGTCTGTCTGTCTGTCTGTCTGTCTGTCTGTCTGTCTGTCTGTCTGTCTGTCTGTCTGTCTGTCTGTCTGTCTGTCTCTCTCTGTCTCTCTCTGTCTGTCTCTCTGTCTCTCTCTCTCTCTCTCTCTCTCTCTCTGTGGGTCTCTATCTACCTGTTTCTTTCACTCTCATTTTCTATTTCTCTGTTACTATGGCCTACTCTCTGTCCTCCTCCCTCTCTCTCTTTCCCACATCCTGTTGTTTCTGGTTGATAACTACAGTGTTATGATCAGAACAGCTTCAATGCGCCTTGGCATAGGTTCTACAAGTGTCTGGAACTCTATTGGAGGGATGCGACGTCATTCTTCTACGAGAAATTCCATAATTTGGCGTTTTGTTAATGCGTTTTGTTGACGCTGTCTCAGTCACCGTTCCAGAAGCAATTGGGTTGAGATCTGGTGACTGCCATGTGGTTTACATAGTTTTCATACTCATCAAACCATTCAGTAACCACTCTTGCCCTGTGGATGGGGGCATTGTCATCCAATTGCCTGCCCAGCATTTTTATACATGACCCTAAGAATGATAGTGTGTTAATTGCTTAGTTAACTCAGGAACCACACCTGTGTGGAAGCACCTGCTTTCAATATACTTTGTATCTCTCATTAACTCAAGTGTTTCCATTATTTTGCCAGTTACCTGTATATTATAATGTAACACTACAGGAAACTTGCTGAGGAGAAATACCAGGAAAACCACATCCGAATGCAGGAGCTGAGGAGCCGCCATTTCGAGAAAGTCAGTTTGGACGTCTTGAATGTAAGAGAGACGCAACATTAAAGGTTGAATCAAAAGCACTCTTAGGAAATAATCCATATAATTGGATGAAAAATGTTGAAACTTTCCCCAAAAAAGAAAAAAATAACATTTGTCTTGTTATTATGACTATGACTCAATCACTTCCACCCAATAGGAGAGTGCAGGAGATGCTGTCCACCAGACTGAACCAATCACAGCCGAGGACCACCGGTTGCTGGGGTGCTCACAACCAATGGGAAGGCAGCAGCAGGACAGTATGCGCATGTCTGAGCCAGTGGGGCGTGGTGAGTATATTTTATTCTCCTACATTTTATTCTGTTGACAAATACCTACTATAGCATCATGTTTGCCTGCAGTACATCTTGGTTGGCCTGCAGTACATCTTGGTTGGCCTGCAGTACATATTGGTTGGCCTGCAGTACATATTGGTTGGCCTGGGGTGGCGGAGAGAAGGATCCTGGCCAAACTGCTGGCCATCATGGACAACGTCACTCATCCTCTGCATGCCATGGTTATGATGCATCTATCTATCTATCTATCTATCTATCTATCTATCTATCTATCTATCTATCTATCTATCTATCTATCTATCTATCTATCTATCTATCTATCTATCTATCTATCTATCTGCAGTATATCTTGGTTGGCCTGCAGTACATCTTGGTTGGCCTGCAGTACATCTTGGTTGGCCTGCAGTACATCTTGGTTGGCCTGCAGTTCATCTTGGTTGGTCTGCGGTACATCTTGGTTGGCCTGTAGTATATCTTGGTTGGCCTGCAGTACATCTTGGTTGGCCTGCAGTATATCTTGGTTAGCCTGCAGTATATCTTGGTTAGCCTGTAGTTTATCTTGGTTGGCCTGCAGTACATCTTGGTTGGCCTGCACTACATCTTGGTTGGCCTGCAGTACATCTTGGTTGGCCTGCACTACATCTTGGTTGGCCTGCACTACATCTTGGTTGGCCTGCAGTACATCTTGGTTGGCCTGCACTACATCTTGGTTGGCCTGCAGTACATCTTGGTTGGCCTGCAGTACATCTTGGTTGGCATGCAATACATTTTGGTTGGCCTGCGGTGCATCTTGGTTGGCATGCAATACATCTTGGTTGGCCTGCAGTACATCTTGGTTGGCCTGCAGTACATCATGGTTGGCATGCATTGTGTGTCTATGGTGGTTGCAGACAGAATATGACATTCACCTGTTGTATCCTGACATCTCTGTCTCACTTGAATCTGACCCAGTCAACACGTCAATATCCGAGGAGAACCATACCCTCTGCCACTCACTTTCGATGTAAATGACTGCATCTTTTCAGATGGGGTGAAATTAGTTTTTCTCTAATCAGTTTGTCTAATCAAAGTTGTCTCAAGCTGAGTGCTGCTTCATATTTTGAGGGCATAAACATCCCTCAGATGATGAACAAGTTTGGTTGCATTGTGACTCTATCCCTGATCATTAAAATGGCAATCAGTAGTTGAAACAATAACAAAGCGTTTTCCCCGCCACTGTTTTGGTAAAAAGCTGAGGGATGGGGCTGGAGAAAAGTAATCACTCTCAAATTCATAGACAGAGCTATGGATGCAAGGACTGATCATTCATGTTATCAAAATGATAGTTGTAACCATGTTTTGAGGCTATACAGTGTTTGTTTATATTTTCACACACACACACACACACACACACACACACACACACACACACACACACACACACACACACACACACACACACACACACACACACACACACACACACACACACACACCTCAAGGAGCACACATGCAAAAACAAACAAGCAAACAAGGAAGAGAAGAGAGAAGTGGTTTGTTATTTACTGAACCACATTAAACCACATCTCAATGTCCCCTTTCAACTGTAGTCATGGTCTGACATTAAACATACCTCAAGCAGCCTCACTGGGGAATAAAGTCAAGCATTAGACTCAAATTAATGAGGAAATAAACATTGAATTATGCATGACGATGACCTCCGTCCTTAGTATAAATAAACATACAGTATCACTGAGAGACACAGGCAGTCACAGATGCAACATGGTCACAGTTTTCAATACAGTGTGGTAGGATATAGGGGTCAATGAAGATTATATTATCTGTGTTTGAGGTCAGACGGCAGAGGTCTCTCTCTCTCTCTCTCTCTCTCTCTCTCTCTCTCTCTGCTCTCTTTCTCTCTCTTTCTCTGACAGTCCCAATTTGCCCAGTGAAGCACTTTTTCAGAGTTTCAGAACTCTTTGCAGTCGGTCTCAGAGAGTTGCAGGGCCGGGACAGTGAGAGAGGACAGATTGACTGATGGGAGTATCTTGCCCTCTGTAACCTTGGCCGTGGTTCATGATACCGGGGGTGGCAGAGGGCATATGAATTAAATATTCTGGATTACTGAAACAGTTAGAGCTCGTTTGCATAAGTGATTATACTGGTCTGGTATTAACATTGCTAATTAAAATCAATGAAGTACTGAATAATGTAAGGAAGGCCAGAAACCGCTGACAGAAATCGCCATCAGGTTATAAGCACCATTCCATCTGTCTCTTCATCTCCACTACCTCTGTCTTTTTATCTCCATTTCACTCCCCCTCTCTTAATCTCCATGTCATTCCCTCTGTCTCTTTATCTCCATTTCATTCCCTCTGTCTCTTTATCTCCATTTCATTCCCTCTCTCTTTATCTCCATTTCATTCCCTCTGTCTTTTTATCTCCATTTCACTCCCCCTCTCTTAATCTCCATGTCATTCCCTCTGTCTCTTTATCTCCATTTCATTCCCTCTGTCTCTTTATCTCCATTTCATTCCCTCTCTCTTTATCTCCATTTCATTCCCTCTGTCTCTTTATCTCCATTTCACTCCCCCTCTCTTTATCTCCATTTCATTCCCTCTGTCTCTTTATCTCCATTTCATTCCCTCTGTCTCTTTATCTCCATTTCATTCCCTCTCTCTTTATCTCCATTTCATTCCCTCTGTCTCTTTATCTCCATTTCACTCCCCCTCTCTTTATCTCCATTTCATTCCCTCTGTCTCTTTATCTCCATTTCATTCCCTCTGTCTCTTTATCTCCATTTCATTCCCTCTGTCTCTTTATCTCTATTTGATTCCCTCTGTCTCTTTATCTCTATTTCATTCCCTCTGTCTCTTTATCTCCATTTCATTCCCTGTCTCTTTATCTCCATTTCATTCCCTGTCTGTATATTACAGGCTTGTCTCCAATACCAGTCAACACTGTATATTACAGGCTTGTCTCCAATACCAGTCAACACTGTATATTACAGTCTTGTCTCCAATACCAGTCAACATTTTATATTACAGGCTTGTCTCCAACACCAGTCAACACTGTATATTACAGTCTTGTCTCCAATACCAGTCAACATTTTATATTACAGGCTTGTCTCCAACACCAGTCAACACTGTATATTACAGGCTTGTCTCCAATACCAGTCAACACTGTATATTACAGTCTTGTCTCTAATACCAGTCAACACTGTATATTACAGGGTGGTCTTTAATACCAGTCAACATTGTATATTACAGTCTTGTCTCCAATACCAGTCAACATTTTATATTACAGGCTTGTCTCCAATACCAGTCAACACTGTATATTACAGTCTTGTCTCCAATACCAGTCAACACTGTATATTACAGTCTTGTCTCCAATACCAGTCAACACTGTATATTACAGGGTGGTCTCCAATACCAGTCAACATTTTATATTACAGGCTTGTCTCCAACACCAGTCAACACTGTATATTACAGGCTTGTCTCCAATACCAGTCAACACTGTATATTACAGTCTTGTCTCCAATACCAGTCAACACTGTATATTACAGTCTTGTCTCCAATACCAGTCAACACTGTATATTACAGTCTTGTCTCCAATACCAGTCAACACTTCTGTGGTAGATAAGAAATAAACAATTATTGAAAATGAAGTGAAAGTGATTTCCACTCTTCCCCACATTGTCTTTCTCCGTCTCGCTCCTCAGTGCTCTCTGTCTTTCTCTTTTTCTCTCTCTATCGCTTTTCTCTCGCTCTCTTTCCACCCGTTTCCTTCTCATTCAGGTGGATAGCAAGCTGCTGCAAAAGTAACTAAACGCCATACAGCTGTCAGTCGCTTCTTTTCCCATCTCTTTCTCTTGTTCTTTCACCACACCCTTTCTCTCCCCCCTCCCTCTCTTCCCTCCTCCCTCTCTGCTTCACTCCGTCGAGAGGAGTCCCTGGTCAGGCTGGTGCTCAGGTGCAGCGCACTAAGTGAGAAAATGGAAGTGTTCAGGAAAAGAGCGGGAGATTTCCCAGTAGCAGAGACACACACCTCAGAGAGAGAGAGAGAGAGAGAGAGAGAGAACAACAGACAGGCAGAGAGATAAACTATAACAATCCCAGTCCTCTCATGCACAGTTCAGTGCTGTTCTCTGTGAAGAAAATGGCACCCGTAGTGTTAGTCTAGTGTTATCTTTGCTTCAGTGTTTTGGACCAATCAGGCTTGTATTATCCATGATGCATCTCACTATATCTTCACTTATTTCGTTTTTATTTGTTCCCCACTGTGTGTGTGTGTGTGTGTGTGTGTGTGTGTGTGTGTGTGTGTGTGTGTGTGTGTGTGTGTGTGTGTGTGTGTGTGTGTGTGTGTGTGTGTGTGTGTGTGTGTGTGTGTGTGTGTGTGTGTGTGTGTGTGTGTTTGTGTGTGTAGAAATCCCAGAGGACCCTCAGACTGCAGAGGTGTATTATTATCAGGATGGATTTGAGTCCTGCAGTGATAAAGAGGAAGAAGACGGAGAGGAAGGGGACACCCTGACCTCAGAAACCCTTTGTCACACCTATGGACAGGTGAGGTGTGTGTGTGTGTGTGCATGTGTCCGCGTGTGTGCACGTGTGTGCGTGCATGCTCTTGAGCTACTTTAATTACTTCTCCCTGCTACTTGAAGAGTGAGACAAGTCCTCTTTTCACACAGGAGAGAAGACTTGATTGACTGTCTGCACCAATTCATTTAATTTATTCAAAATGATAGACAGACTATGAGTGGCGGGCCACAGAGCATGGAACACAGCTTTGAACCGTTCTATTCGTTACTTCTGCCTGTTCTAATGCTTGGGTTTGTATTCTGTAGAGGTGGTGGATTTGGGTGGTGATTCAGGAGGGATTACTGTTGAATAATACTGTGCTGGAGACTGTGGATAAATGTGTCCATTGTGACGGCTGGCTCAGGGGGCTTGGGGCATTTCGGTGCATTGTTCATAGTGTTTGCCCCTCAGTGAGATAATGTTTTAATCCGTTTGGCCCCGCTGGCTCTCGGGTTTGTCCTGTCCAGAATTGCACAAAAGCCAACAACTATTCATCTTTGAAGAAACCCAAACGAGAATAGTTTTCCACTGTGGCCAGATGCCAGGGGAGCACCACTCACTCACTCACTCACTCACTCACTCACTCACTCACTCACTCACTCACTCACTCACTCACTCACTCACTCACTCACTCACTCACTCACTCACTCACTCACTCACTCACTCACTCACCATCATCATTGGATTAGCATGATACATATCATAACACACATTAGCATGGTGGTTATTCCCACTGCTTTTTGGTAGGGATTGATCAATCTGCAGGAAAATTCTCAGCAAAGAAAGAGTGATAAATTTAAAATCCTACTGCAAGGTTAGCATCAGACCAGTGCAGGCTCCTCAGAGGAGGAAGGGGAGGACCATCATCCTCAGTGAATTTCAAACAAATTTAAATTGTAAAACATTTCAAAAGTGATCATTTTTAGATAAAACTATACTAAATATATGTCACCAAATAATTTATTAAAACACACTATTTTGCAAAGAAGGCAGTAGCCTCAACAGCACTCCTCTGGGTACATTGACTTCAATACAAAACCTAGGAGGCTCATGGTTCTCACCCCCTTCCATAGACTTACACAGTAATTATGACAACTTCCGGAGGATGTCCTCCAGCCTATCAAAGCTCTTTCAGCATGAACTGACATGTTGTCCATCCAATCAAAGGATCAGATAATTAATCTAGTACTGAAAGCATAAGCTACAGCTAGCTAGCACTGCAGTGTATAGCATGTGGTGAGTAGTTGACTCAAAGAGAGAGAAAGACAATATTAACAGTTTTGAACAAATACATTTCTTCCAAAATGAAGGAGAAGCAAGAGAGAAATTGTCATTATTTTTTCACTTTCAGTTTCACTTACTTAGATAGCAAATGCAGCTGGCTGGTTTAGCCTACTGAAACACCCTGCTCAAACAGACAGATGCTATGTTAGCTAGCTGGCTATGACTTTCCAACACAAGTTAAGATTTTGGTATTGCTAGGTTTTTTTGTTGTTTTCTTCTCGCAAGGTTACATACAGCTGATGTGTTGTGAATTGAAGTACACAAGCGAAGGGAAGAGGTGAGAGGAGGAGAGCGCATAGATGCGTGTCACGAACGTGTTGAGTGTCAGACCAAGATGCAGCGCTGAAGTCATGCGGCATGATTATTTATTAAATCAATGTGCAAAATAACAAAGAGAGACACGACCGTAACACAAGGTAGGCTCCACAGCACTAAACCAAAAGTAACAATGATCCACACCAACAGGTGAAACACTTGAAATATGGCCCCCAATTAGAGACAATGCAAAGCAGCTGCCTCTAATTGGGGACCAACACAAAACCCACATAGAACTAAAATTCTAGATCTGTCAGGCTCTGACCATAGATAAATAGAGGAGACCAGAGCCTGACAATGCGACAAGAAATACAACGTGGCTGCTACAAACGTGAACTGTGTTTACGCGTGATCAGGGGTGTATTCATTCCGCCCATTCAGTTGAAAAATGTTTCTTAAACGGAAGCAATCAGAATAAAATGGGGGAAAAACATACCTACATTTGTCCAAGAGAAACTCTCGTTTTTCAACTGTTGGACTAATGATTACACACTATATCAGCTAGGTGCAGGCAAGAGTGTGCAAGGCAGTATTGAATGTGTCACTGTTTGTCCATGTGCCACTCTCTGTGACCTCAAATTTTTCTCTTGACCTGTGTGCACCTACGTTGTAAACTTTAATTCATAGGCTAGGTTGTAGCAACCTCATGATGGGTATAGGGAGCATTTGAGTAGAGTCATCCGATATGCTGTAATAGAGAAGGCCATGCTCATGAACAAAAAAAAAATCCTCCCTCATCTTAAACGGCACTGACTGCCACTGCATCAGACCTTGCCCAAGGCCACGAGCCTCACTGTGTAGTTAATGTGTGTTAATGTGCTGCACTGTGCTGTGGGCCCACACTCCTGTATGCAGCATTTTGTAAATGTAATGATCCCACGTTGTTCAGATCAATCTAATCCCTACTAATTGCAGGCTTATGAGACAATGCAACACAATGCAATGCAACACAATGCTATGCAACACAATGCTATGCAACACAATGCTATGCAACACAATGCTATGCAACACAATGCTATGCAACACAATGCTATGCAACACAATGCTATGCAACACAATGCTATGCAACACAATGCTATGCAACACAATGCTATGCAACACAATGCAATGCAACACAATGCTATGCAACACAATGCAATGCAACACAATAGAATACAATACAACACCTTATGAGACTTGAGGCTTCTCTAGCCGGACCACAAGCTCATTTGGTAACATCTGTACATTTGTCAGTATCAGTATTTTCACCTTAATATCTTATACATTTAATACCATAACTTTTATTGTGGCAAGACCATCTAGGGCTGTTGCTGTGACCAAATTACTGTTATAGCAGCAGTCATGAGTCATGACCACAGTCAAATTCCATGTGACTGCTGAGCAGTGGAGTGCATTCATGGATGCCAAGGGAAGCCAGGCTTCCCCCAAAAATGTACCAAGGAAAAACATTACAAACAAAAAAAAAATATATATCTTTTGTCTATCTGTGTTTCATAATTCTCCTTCAATTCGCAACAAGCTGAATGTATCTCACAGGAGAAATCATTCGAGGGAGCGAAACAGCGCCCCTCTGTCTCTCTACATGTAGGCCATCTATCTGATGCTGTCTGGTCCAAACGAGTATGGCATTGTTGCCGCCTGTAGCATTGAAGGCAAAGGAAGCCAGCAAGCATCAGGCCTCCTTGACAAAAAAAGTATTAAAAACTTTCCAATCAGCGTTGAGCTAATTTAAACTGAGCGAACTCAAATGTGAATGGTCCTGGCGCACCAAAAACCAGCTTGGATTTGGTGTCACTCCTATCAATTCCCATTGAGAGCATAAGTAATTGACCGAAAATCTTGAATTGTTGCATCTCCTTGAGTTGTTGTCCTCCGGTGGCTAGCTAGCCAGCTAGCTAAAATGTCCTAAATTAGCCATGGACGGAGATAGGGATTAGGAGTTGTGGTTTTACTTAATTCTCCGTACTGGCCAATGATTATAACGGCGATTCTAATCCAACCATGAATTAATACATTGTTGTGCCCCTGGCCTGATATTATTGAAGTTCAATATGTAGCTAGACGTACAAGGCAAATGTTAACTAGCTAACGCTGCCCATGAATAGAAGTTAGGCTAACGAGCAAGCATTTTAGCCAGGTAGCCTAGGATACCAAAAAATAAAGTGTACTGTATGACAGAGTAACAGACCGTTTCGTCAACATGAAAGAGAGGAGGATGGCATTGGCGTTTCTCTACAAGTAGGGTGAGTCAACGTGTTTTTCTACTTGCACGCACACACAGAATTCAGAGTACCATGGACAGCCACATTATATTTAGCTTACGTTGATTGGACTAAATTGTTTTTGGTATCTTTTAGTTGTCACTGTATTAGACTAAGCAGAGGTGATTTGATGATGTTGAAGTTGAAATGGTGCTGGAATAGTGGAGGCAGCCCCTGTTTTCTTTGCGACTTGCGGTAACTCTGTGGTTCTAAATCAATAGTTGTTTAGTGGCCCGAAAAAGTGGTCGGAAACATTAACTTGCTTGACCATGCTGTAGGTCATGTAACTGTTTGTTACGTTCAATATGCTTTGTGGACTTCACTGGACAGATATCCGGTTTTGTGATAAAACAAAGGTGTGGTTTCATTTATTCTGCCACTGTGTCTTCTTATTGTATTGGCCTTTAGGCCTATATATCACGGTGGTAAGGCATATGAACTAGCAGGTTATGGAGCAAACAACGCAATTATCACAACACATGGGTTGTACAATTTTACCCACGCACCGATACTGCCGCTGAGTCACAGTAATCTCCTCCTATTCTGCGCCCTGTAAACCTACATGAATGGCGCTGATGTATTGGTAGTAATGGGCTGGTACTCAGCGCTCTATTGTCCCTCTAATCACTCGGACATCAATGCAAATTAAATCACATCACAATAAACACAATTTTTATCATCTCAACGATGAGAATAACACGGGAGCTGGCGCACAGAGAGAGAGATACGGCAAGCACTGTTAACTCGCGGCAGTAGACTAACTTCTTGCTAGTTATTTATCATCCCATTCTGATTACATAGTACCTGTCTTGACTGCATCAAACCGAGAGAAGCTAGTTCATTCTTAATTTAGCTAATTTATGTATGCAATGATTCGCATTCAGCACACATGAGGGTATATCTCAAATGTATTTATAAAGCCCTTTTTACATCAGCCGATGTCACAAAGTGCTATACAGAAACCCAGCCTAAAACCCCAAACAGCAAGCAATGCAGATGTAGAAGCATGGTGACTAGGAAAAACTCCCAAGAAAGGCAAAAACCTAGGAAGAAACCTAGAGAGGAATCAGGCTCTGAGGGGTGGCCAGTCCTCTTCTGGCTGTGCCGGGTGGAGATTATAACAATTCATGGCCATTAAGGCCAGATCTTTCTCCAAGATGTTCAAACATTCATAGATGACCAGCAGAGTCAAATAATACTCGTAGAGGTTGCAACAGGTAAATACATCAGAAGTAAATGTCACTTGGCTTTTCATAGCCAGGCATTTAGATGCAGTAGAGAGCGCAGGTGCGGTGCGATAGAGCGCAGGTGCGGTAGAGAGAGAGAGAGATCGAGAGAGAGAAAGAGGGAGAGAGATGAAAACAGCAGGTCTAGGACAAGGTGGCACGTCCGATGAACAGGTCAGGGTTCCATAGCCGCAGGAAGAAGAGTTGAAACCGGTGCAGCAGCACGAACAGATGGACTTGGGACAGCTAGGAGTCATCAGGGCAGGTAGTCCTGAAGCATGGTCCTATGGCTCAGGTCCTCCGGGAGGGGAGGTAGAGTGGGAGAGAGAGAGAATTAGAGGGAGCATACTTAAATTCACACAAGACACCGGATAATAACATAATGTTTAACAAACTGACCCTAGCCCCCTGGCACATAGACTATTGCAGCATAGATACGGGAGGCTGAGACAGGGGGGGTCGGGAGACACTATGGCCCCTTCCGACAATACCCCCGGACAGGGCCAACCAGGCAGGATATAACCTCACCCACTCTTCCAAAGCACAGCCCCCACACCAGTGGAGGGATATCAACAACCACCAACTTACTACCCTGAGACAAGGATGAGTGTAGCCCACGAAAGATCCCCTCCACTGCACAAGCCCGATGGGGCGACAAACCGGACAGGGATGGCATGGAAAGCATGGAGAGACATGGCTACAACCCAATCTCTTCCCTCTGCACCATGAAAGTAGGAAGGCCAAGCTAGATAACAACTATTTGTCCTTGTTGGAGAAAGGACAGAAGAATGGAGAAAGGTAGAAAATAACAAAGCGAGCAAATAAAAAAGAAGTATTCAGCATTTTGAAGTTAGCAAATTAGTGGGTTACCAGGGATGAGCATGGCAGGTAGTTGGATGTAACCTTTCCATTGTGGTAGTGTCAGAGTGAATCCAGTGGAGGAGAGAGGGTTTAGAATGGTTCTCTCTTAATAATCCACTCCCTGCTTGTACAGGTTTGTCCTCACCTCTGAGATGGTGCCAGTGTGTCTTAATCCAAATACTCACTCATCTTCTCTAATTCCTTGTAGTGAGTGACAAGGGAGCTGGCACAGAGAGAGAGAGAAAAAAGAGAGAGAGAGAGAGAGAGAGAGCTGTTATCTCGTGCTAGTAGACTAACCTGCTAGTTATTTATCATCCCATTCTGATTACATAGTACCTGTCTTGACTGCATCAAACCGAGACAATCTAGTTCATTCTTAATTTAGCTAATTTATTCATGCAATGATTCGCACTCAGCCAGGGTCTAACACACACCGAGGCCATGCAGCAACTGCTGTTTCCTGGCCCCTAGGTGCCTCATCAATGGAGAAATGATAATGTGACGCCACAAGAGAGGAGCTCCTTCTGACATTAATCTGACAGCTGAAAGATGTCTCATGACTGATCTTTGCATTTCTCAGCAGCAGCGGTGCGGTGGTGGTGTGGTGCCCTGGGGGCCACGGAGAGGGGGATGCTGTGATGTGGGGTGTCTCTAGGGGGAGGGGATCAGAACTCCTCCCTGACATATCTGACAGGGTCGGAGGAATTCCTGAGAGAGCTGCTGTGTGGTTGTTGTTGTTGTGCAGCTCAGTTCACTGACCTCCATCTCCTGAGATCCACCACCTCTCTGTGTGTAGTTGGACTGTTTTTGGCACCTGCTCAAATGATGCTCTAGTTTTGTTTTGTACCGGTGATACTCAGGATACTCCAGCACATATACTGTAGTGTGTATTATGATGACCATTTTACCATGGCATTTACATCCAAATGCCAGCTGTAAATATGATGACTGATAAATAACTGAGTGTGAACTCTGACCTCTGTTCCTCCTCAGGACAGCGACCTGGAGGCCATGATGAGACACATGGAGCAGGTTCTGGAAGGAGAGCTCAGCGGTGAGTTAGAAGACACTGTGCAGGAGGTCGATGGACTAATGGTAGCAGAGTAGTGAGAAACCAGGTTACCATGGTCTGCTGTGGTGACTGATGTAGCCTACCGATGGTGAGGATATTGACGTGTTTCCACACCGTGTTTCTCGCATTAACTGTACTGGAAGGCCTGTGGTGGGCTGAGAGCATGTCTGGTTGGAGTATTGATCAGGTCTTTCATTGTGCTGCTATTTACCGGTGCTACAGTAGCTATATCAAATGTACTGTGCTTACCTTCGTATCGATGTCTGGATAGAGCTGGGATGTTTTTCTGAACCTTAGTAGTTTTCCCTGCATTACATTCTCTCTTTACCTTATTAGGGCTCTTCCTCCTGGTGTGTTGAACCCTTTGATGTTGTGTGTACTGTAGGCAGGTGTAATTCCTCCCCTCTCTCCGTCCAGCATGCTCACCACAACACCGCTGAATGGATTTCCTGTCAAGGTCCCGTCTTTCTAAACAAGTAGAATAAGCACTTATATTGCTTCTATTTACAGGTTCTCCATTTGTTCTTTAAAGAAATTGCTCAAGTTACTCCTGTGTGCTCAAGTGCTAGACTATTGTCTGTTCTTTCATTAACAGCAGACAAACTAGTTACTCCTGTGTGCTAAAGTGCTAAACTACTGTCTGTTCTGTCACTAACAGCAGACAAACTAGTTACTCCTGTGTGCTAAAGCGCTAGGAAAACTAGCCCAAAAAAAACTGCACAAAAACAAGCTAAAATTCCAGTATATTCAGCTGTAGTTGATATTCTAATGGTGTATTGAATACTGTAGCTGTCCTCTTAGGTACATGTGGTCATTTGCATATTTTGGGCTCTGACAGGTGGGCTCTATTTATCCCTCCATGGTGGTTAGTTAAACAGGGAAGGGAGTGGAGAGCAACAGTGGTCTGGTGGAGTAGAGAAAAGACTAGTCACACAAATACATTGCCATAGAGGCTGTAGAATGTAAATATATGCATGGAAATTAATGTATGTTTAAGCCCTGGGGAATGGAAATGAGTGCATGTTTAAGCCCTGAAGAATGGAAATGAATGCATTTTTAAGCCCTGGAGAATGGAAATGAATGCATGTTTAAGCCCTGGAGAATGGAAATGAGTGCATGTTTAAGCCCTGGAGAATGGAAATGAATGCATGTTTAAGCCCTGGAGAATGGAAATGAGTGCATGTTTAAGCCCTGAAGAATGGAAATGAATGCATGTTTAAGCCCTGAAGAATGGAAATGAATGCATGTTTAAGCCCTGGAGAATGGCAATGAATGCATGTTTAAGCCCTGGGGAATTAATGGAAATGAATGCATGTTTATCCATGTATTGTCTCCCTCTCATTATTTCTCTCTTCTTACAAATAATGACCTACTCCGATTCTCGCACACACACACACACACACACACACACACACACACACACACACACACACACACACACACACACACACACACACACACACACACACACACACACACACACACACACACACACACACACACACACACACACACACACACACACACACACACACACACACACACACAGAAGCACAGAAGCACACACACTCTTAGCTGGCCCAGTGAACCGTGGAACATCATGTCAGATACTGGCAGCTCCTAGACACAGCCTCTCTGCCTGCTCACCTGTGGTGAAGCTCTACTCTCAGCAGCTGCTTTTATTTAATATTGGCCTAGATAAGTCTAGAAACATACAATGAGAAACTTTGTTCCAAACCCACTGTGAAAGTGCTGCATTAAGTACTGCCTTGGTGACAGTGAGTTCAAACATTAATCTTAATAACAAAAGAGAATAACCACACACCCAAAACTGATTAGTGAAGGTGCTGGAGACATGCTCAGATGAAGGTCGACTGAACGAAAGCTCAGCTACTATTAAAATACATTTGCATCTGACCGGAAGTGTGCTAAGACTTGTTCCTGTTGCTCCAGTACAAATAACAAAACTCAATTCTAAATATATCAAGTTACTACTTTACCTGGATGTAAAGCAGTTGTGTATTTCTCTAAAAGTGACCATGTGTTGTATTGTCTTCTTTCACTCTTTAGGTTAAAGAAACTGTCTCTCTCTCTCTCTCTCTCTCTCTCTCACTCTCTCTCTCTCTCACTGTGGATGGGTGTGTAATTGATGACACCAATTAAAGGATTCGGATGCACTTCCTCCACTCTCTTTACATAAATCTACTTTTTAATAACTCAAAACTGCCCAGGCTAAATAGCAATGGTGCCTTCAACTCTCCCAAGCAATCTGGCAGTACTTCATCTGAGTGGAGACAAGGGACACACAGCATTATTTACTGTGATTAGAGAGCCAAGGACAGAGATAATATCACAATCCCACAGTGGTGTCGAAAAGATGTGGTGTGTGTGTGTGATGCCAGGTTGTGATGGATACTCTTGAACTAACAGAGATTATTGATTTTTTCTCATGCAGGAAGTGAGCTCCTTTATTTGAATTTTCTTTGATTTTATACTAAATTTGAATGTATTATCCGGTTTAAAAGATTATGAAATCATGTAAATGCCCATATGCATCCCCAATAATCACAATTTTCTCTACAGTGGCTGAAGCAGTGCCAGAAGAGGGCCAGTGTGTCCTCATGGGGCCTCCAGTCATCAACAGCACCATGGCTGAGACCAGGATTCAGCGCATGAGAGAGTGAGTATTAGAACCTCACTTTTCACCTGACTTCACATTTGATTTGATTTGTTTTATAACTTTAAAGTGATGATAAACAAGTATGTATTATCTCTGATCAATTATGATAATTATCTCATGAAATGTAACCGTGCAGTTCAATAATGTTTCTGAAAAGCCTAACTTGTGAAACAGAAACTACAACACCGTATATTCATTGCAGCTACATGTAAACAGCAGACTAACTTCATTTCCATCCCTGCACGTATTGGCAACGGCAAACGTAAACATTTTCAATACACTTTAAGTTTTAAATGAAAGTAAGATTTATCTTACCTCCAGGCAGAGTCTGTTTCCCTGTCTGCCTGTGGTCTCGCTGTCCTGTTCATTGATCTGTGGTGTACACCAATATGGACATCACATCAGCCTGGTATAGCTGTGGGAGAGGGGCCCGTCCCTCTGCTGTCTGTCCAGTGAGGTGGATGTGTGATAGGGTGAGAAGGGGAGTGGCAGAGCCTGACGGTGCTGCTGGCCCAGGGGCCCAAACCTCACCTCTATTCCGTGCCACTACTCTCCTGTACAGACAGCTCTCTGGACTACAGGGGAGAGGCAAGTCAATTGAGGTAATGGGGTTTGGAGTTTGGGCTAAGTGAAGCCGCTGTTACCTGGACAACACAGTCCCTCTCTTCAAGCAGTACACACTTTCCTTTTCACACAGCGACAATAGTCTTCTGGTACACACACACACACACACACACATACACACACATACACATACACACACACACACACACACACACACACACACACACACACACACACACACATACCTACTTAAAAGGAAATTGAGGACGTATGACAAAATACCCTACCTTCGGGGACACCCCTTTCTAGAAGGTTTAGAGAGAAGAGGAATAGACAACAGCACTACAGGAGATGCACAGATCAACAATATCAGTTGATATTTTTGCTAAAAGCTTTCTTTAAAGACCTGAAACTTTACCTTGCCTTTGGGGACAGTATTTTTTAAGACACTTTTGAGGACATACACACAGTCTGATTTAGCAAACATTTGAGAACATTTAAATCAAACACAAAATCATATTGAGGACCTACACACACAGTCTGGTTTAGCAAACATTTGAGAACATTTAAATCAAACACAACATCTTATTGAGGACCTACACACACTCAGTCTGATTTAGCAAACATTTGAGAACATTTAAGTCAAACACAAAATCATATTGAGGACCTACACACAGTCTGATTTAGCAAACATTTGAGAACATTTAAATCAAACACAACATCTTATTGAGGACCTACACACACAGTCTGATTTAGCAAACATTTGAGAACATGTTGTCACAGGAGAGTGCATGGAGCGACCAAGACGCAGCGCAGGGATTATAGTTCGATATGTTTTTAATACTATGTATATAATAGACATGAACAAACTATCCAACACAAAACAACAAAACGATACAAACGGAAATTGGCACACTTACTGTTTCCGTGAGTTTCGAAATGTACACGATACGTAGCACACTTACGTTTCACCGTGACTGGAGAATTTATAACCCACAACCCGGTGTGAAACCTACAAACCTATGTAGGATCCCTAATTAGAGACAATGCACAGCAGCTGCCTCTAATTATGGATCCAGCACAAACCACCACCAGAAACAGAAAGAATAGACCTGTCAGACTCTGACCATGGTTACATAGAGAAGCAAATAGGCTTCTCTATGGCCAGAGCCTGACAGTACCCGTCCCCCCCCCCCCCAAGGCGCGGACTCCCGGACGCTGAACAAAACACACAAATACATGGGGGGGGTATTAGGGGAGGGAAGATTAGTCCGTCGGTGGCGGTTCTGGCTCCGGCGAAGTGGACAGTTTTTTTTCCATGCCCCTTCTTTATAACCGGGCCCAGACTGGGTACTGGTGGGGCAAACGGCTCCGGCCATGGAGCGGGGAAAACAACCGGGCCCGGACTGGGCACCGGTGGGGCAAACGGCTCCGGCTAAAGAGTGGGGAAAATAACCGGGCCCGGATTGGGCACCGGTGGAGCAGACTGCTCTGGCTCTGGAGCGGAGCAGACGGCCAGACCCGGAATGGGCACCAGTGAAGCACACTGCTCTGGCTCTGGAGCGGAGCAGACGGCTGGACCCGGAATGGACACCGGTGGAGCGGACTGCTCAGGCACTGGAGCGGAGCAGACGGCCGGAACCGGAATGGGCACCGGTGGAGTGGACTGCTCTGGCTCAGGAGCGGAGCAGACGGCTGGACCCGGATTGGGCACCGGTGCAGCAGACTGCTCAGGCACTGGAGCGGAGCAGACGGCTGGACCCGGAATGGGCACCGGTGGAGCCTCCAGGCCTTGGGCTGTGGCTGGAGGCTCCGGGTTGCTGACCTTCGCTGGAGGCTCCGGGCTGCGGACCTTCGCTGGAGGTTCCGGGCTGCGGACCTTCGCTGGAGGCTCCGGGCTGCGGACCTTCGCTGGAGGCTCCGGGCTGCGGACCTTCGCTGGAGGCTCCGGGCTGCGGACCTTCGCTGGAGGCTCCGGGCTGCGGACCTTCGCTGGAGGCTCCGGGCTGCGGACCTTCGCTGGAGGCTCCGGGCTGCGGACCTTCGCTGGAGGCTCCGGGCTGCGGACCTTCGCTGGAGGCTCCGGGCTGCTGACCTTCGCTGGAGGCTCCGGGCTGCTGACCTTCGCTGGAGGTTCCGGGCTGCGGACCATCGCTGGAGGTTCCGGGCTGCGGACCTTCGCTGGAGGCTCCGGGCTGCGGACCTTCGCTGGAGGTTCCGGACTACGGACCTTCGCTGGAGGCTCCGGGCTGCGGACCTTCGCTGGAGGCTCCGGATTGCGGACCATCGCTGGAGGTTCCCGTCTAGCCATAAGCCTTGTCACTAGAGCCCATCAGCGCTGGGAATCCTTCTCCTCCCCTATTTGGAGGATCCGCGGATCCCTCGGCGCCTCCAGAGGAAGAGTGTTCCAGGCTCTCCACCACCTCGTCTGCTCCTCCTCTGACCTCTTGAAAAACCCCTCCGGTCTCTCCCTATCGTGGGTCGTGGGAAGACGAAGTGGTGGGCGATCCTCTTCCTCCAGCCTCTCCGGATTTCTCCAGCTCTGTGACGGCGCTGGAGGCGGGTTGGGCGCACGCACTGGAGGTCGGGTGCGGGGAGAAGAGCAGAGGTCCGGACCCGGACTGGACATCGGTGAAGCGGATTGCTCTGGCATGGGAGGTACCGGACTGGGGAGGCGCACCGGATGTTGGGTGAGTGGAGCCGGCACTGAAAGTACCTGGCTGGGCGCATGCACTGGAGGTCGGGTGCGGGGAGTAGAGCAGAGGTCCGGACCCGGACTGGACATCAGTGAAGTGGACTGCTCTGGCATGGGGGTGGAGTAGATGATCGGACCCGGACTGGGGATGCTCACCTTGGGCACCACTAACTCCAGCTCCCTCCTCTCGCTCTCACACTCCTCCATATTAAGCCAACATAGTTCCTTTATCCTCTCATACTCCTCCCTCCGGTATTTCGGCCTCGGCATCGTCCACATAGGGAGTGATACTGGTTCCTCCTCCTCCTCCTCCTCTGAGTCCGTCTCGAATCCCACGAGGAGTTCCGTGTCCGTATACCGACGCGGGGCAATCTCTCTCTCCGTCTCTCCCCAGTTACGCTGCTTGGTCTCGTAGTGGTGGGTTATTCTGTCACAGGAGAGTGCATGGAGCGACCAAGACGCAGCGCAGGGATTATAGTTCGACATGTTTTAAATACTATGTATATAATAGACATGAACAAACTATCCAACACAAAACAACAAAACGATACAAACGGAAATTGGCACACTTAATGTTTCCGTGAGTTTCGAAATGTACACGATACGTAGCACACTTACGTTTCACCGTGACTGGAGAATTAATAACCCACAACCCGGTGTGAAACCTACAAACCTATGTAGGATCCCTAATTAGAGACAATGCACAGCAGCTGCCTCTAATTAGGGATCCAACACAAACCACCACCAGATACAGAAAGAATAGACCTGTCAGACTCTGACCATGGTTACATAGAGAAGCAAATAGGCTTCTCTATGGCCAGAGCCTGACACATTTAAGTCAAACACAAAATCTTATTGAGGACCTACACACACACAGTCTGATTTAGCAAACATTTGAGAACATTTAAGTCAAACACAAAATCTTATTGAGGACCTACACACACACACAGTCTGATTTAGCAAACATTTAAAAACATTTAAGTCAAACACAAAATCTTATTGAGGACCTACACACACAGTCTGGTTTAGCAAACATTTGAGAACGTTTAAATCAAACACAACATCGTGTGGTCCTCAATGTTGCACCAAAGAAAATAAATATGCTAATTCTGGCAGGCATGACTATTTTAACTTAATTCTCTACACAGACCATTCCAACACATGGCAGAGTGCTACATTAAAACCCTACATATGCTCAGACCATGAGCAGAGCAAACCCCACACCCGCCCACACCTCATCCTGCAACGTAAAGAGATTTAAGAGTTTGCGATCACTTAGTTTCCGACTTACCTCCGATCTCTAACTCCCCTCATCAATTCAATTTATTTTATATAGCCCTTTCTACATCAGCAGATGTCACAAAGTGCTTAAACAGATATCTGGCCTGAAACCCCATAAAGCAAGCAACAACAGGTTGATGCACAGTGGCTTGGAAATGCTAGTGGGAAGCACCCTAGGAAGAAACCCTGAGAGGGGCCAGACTCTCGGGGGTGGCCCCTCTCAGCATCAAGCTAGCAACTAGCTCTAAACAATCAGAAAATGTCAGAAGAAAGGTCAAGGCTTTGCGAAAATGTATAGTCTGATAATGTTATTGTAGCTATCTAATCACAAAAATTAGTAGTTAACTAGCTTTGGTGTAATATATTTATTATTGTATGTCTGCAATGGTTAGCCTCGTTGAAGGGTGCAACCCAAATTTTGTTTTTAACTATTTACAGACGTCCACGATACTCTGGAAATTGTATTGATGATTTTGCTGAACTACTCTCTGTTATCTCCGTTGATTACAACTTGTTTATTATAACAGGGGATTTTAACATCCACATAGATAATAATACGGACAATAATGCCAAAGAACATTTTGCACTACTTGACACTTTTGATCTCACTCAACATGTGAAAGAGAGTACCCACACTCTAGGCCACATTCTAGATCTGGGTATCTCTTAAGGTCTGGATATTTCCTGTCATTGTAAAAGACTTAATTTCTGTCTTTTTTTATATCACTGATCGCCCCGGATGTTCAAGTAATTTCAGTTTCTGTTAAGAAAAGGTACATTAATGAGAGTACCAGTGCTCAGTTTGTGTAGGCCATAGTTATCTCACTAACAATAAGTGCAGAGTCAGCATACTTAATGTAAGTCTCTCTGGATAAGAGCGCCTGCTAAATGACTAAAATGTAAATGTAAAATGTTGATGTGCTTCTGGATAATTTTAACACCAAGATATTGAATGTCATGGATCGTGTTGCACCGGTAAAGGTAAAGAAAACTAGAGTAAACAGAAAGCACTGTGGAGACACACCAAGATGGTAAACACGCTGAAAAGAGAATGTAGGAAAGCTGAACGTAGAGGCATCTATAAACAAAGCCTTTGTAACTTCAACTCAAGAGTTATGCAAGGCTAGACAGCAACATTTATCGGGAATGATCAACAGGAACATCCACAATACCCGCACTCTATTTGCCATGGTCGACAAGCTTAAATGAATTTGCCTGTTTCTTTTGTGAAAAAAAATGTATTAGGCAGACCATCAGAACAGTCAAACAATGACACTGTACCGCCACTACTACCACCAAGAAATAAATAGGTCATTTTGTCGCAATTTAGTACAATTGATCAAAAATCCCTAGAAGAAACTGTTTGACATCTTAAAGCTTCCACATGTTGTCTCAACACACTCCCATCTGACTTTTTAAAAACTATTTTTAACTCTATAACAGTGGATCTGCACCAAATAGTTAACAACTCTCTGCAATCAGGCATTTTCCCAACGTCACTAAAGAGGCCATTAAGCCTCTTTTAAAAAAGAGAACAATGGATGCATCTATTTTGAACAACTATAGACCTGTATCAAATCTACCTTTTATTGCCAAGATCATTGAGAAGGTTGTCTTCAACCAACTCAGCAATTTTGTGAACTCTAGTGGCATTTTAGACAAATTTCAGACTTTCGACCTCACCACAGTACTGAAACGGCTCTGATCTTAGTGCTGCATTTGACACTGCATTTACCCTATGAAGTCCGGAGCCTGCTGGTTTTCTGTTCTACCTCATTACTTGCACCCACCTGATCTCCCAGGTTTAGAAAAGTCCCAGATTAGAGGGTTGCAATGAAAAAACTGAGTGGATCTGGCATCGAGGTCCAGATTTGAATATGCCTGCTGTAGATCATAGAACACTTCTGGGCAGGCTGGAATTGGGTAGGACTCTCCGGGACAGTCTTTAATTCGTTCAGTTCTTACATAGATTTGCCACCATTGTCAATCATGAGTCCGATAGGGTGGCTATGACATGCGGAATTCTCCAGGGTTCAGTGCTTGGACAACTTCTGTTCAATCTTTATATGTTACATCTGGGCCAATTTCTTCAGAACAAAAACATTAACTACCATAGCTATGCAGATGATACTCAAATAGATATGGCTATCGAATCATATGACTACAGCTCAATAGACTCACAGTGTCACTGTATAGAACACATAAATGCCTGGATGAACGCAAATTGTCTACAACTAAACCAAGATAAAACAGAGATTATTGTGTTTGGCAACAAAAATAAGAGAACTAGTATTAGTAAAAAGCTGGATTCTCGGGCCCTAAAAACTAGGGACCAAGTGCGTAATCTTGGTGTTCTACTACTCAGATTTCACATTCACCAGACATTTCAAAGCGGTCACCAAAACAGCCTTCTATCATCTTAACAATATAGCCAGAATCAAGGGCTTCTCCTGCTCATCCTTGCTTTTATCCCCAGTAAGGATGACTACTGTAATGGGCTCCTAACTGGACTCCCCAAAAAGACTGTAAAACAGCTGCAGCTCATTCAGAATGCTGCTGCTAGAATGTTAACCAGGACCAAGAGAACAGAGCACATCACTCAATGATAGCTATTTGTAATGATAGCTACGTGTTCTTATTTCCGCTGTCAGTTAGTTGGTCTCTGTATATAACGTGTATAATTAACATAATATGAAATTAGAAAATTGTGGTATAATTTCTCACAGAGTAAAAATGACAGAAATGGCAAAACATCGGTATCGGAATCTGCCAATTATGTTACATGATCATCGGTATCGGCCGCCAAAAAAATCCTTAACGGTGTATCCCTACTTACGTCTTTATACATCAATTTAGTCCAACTGGAAACCAGGCCCTCTTTATGAAGGCAAACGTTCAGCTTTACCTGAATGAGCACGGATAACCAACAAATGGAACCAAACTTACCCATGATGCCCCCCATGTGCAATTGTCAACATAGGTAGGTAAACACTAAGTAAACACTAACACTGGCTAGATGTTGAGTATACTTAAGATGAAGATGTGTCATTACTATTTGCGTACCTCTGAATCACTTGGTAGAGGTGGATTCTGAGGGGTGAAGGCAGTAGAGAGTGAGTGTGATACAGTCGTCTCAGAGGTGTAAGCAGTAGAGGGTGAATGCAATGCCAGCTTGAAAACAAGTTATCTTAGTTAATATGAAATAAAATCAAAGTCAATAAGGTTTATTATCTATGAAATGTCTACACAAAAGAGCACAATGTACAGGTTGAACGACTGCATTTTCGTATTTATGGATCAAAGAGCGGTCAATGTAACTGTGGTAGCTACCATCCAAATAGACCTCACCTCATCATCTATTTGTGACAGTTGTTTAGCAAGCAAGGTGCGCTGATGCAACAACGTGCTACGTTGTCTTTCTGACTCTTCCCCTCTGTTATACCGATTGGAACATCTATTGTGGTGTTGTATCAGTTTGGCAACCTTGATTGAAAGCGCTGGGACAACAACAGAAAAAAAAAAATATATATATAGGTGACAAAATTACAGTGGGGAGAACAAGTATTTGATACACTGTCGATTTTGCAGGTTTTCCCACTTACAAAGCATGTAGAAGTCTGTAATTTTTATCATAGGTACTCTTCAACTGTGAGTGACGGAATTTAAAACAAAATTCCAGAAAATCACATTGTATGATTTTTAAGTAATTAATTTGCATTTAATTGCATGACATAAGTATTTGATACATCAGAAAAGCAGAACTTAATATTTGGTACAGAAACCTTTGTTTGCAATTACAGAGATCATACGTTTCCTGTAGTTCTTGACCAGGTTTGCAAACACTGCAGCAGGGATTTTGGCCCACTCCTCCATACAGACCTTCTCCAGATCCTTCAGGTTTCGGGGCTGTCGCTGGGCAATACGGACTTTCAGCTCCCTCCAAAGATTTTCTATTGGGTTCAGGTCTGGAGACTGGCTAGGCCACTCCAGGACCTTGAGATGCTTCTTACAGAGCCACTCCTTAGTTGCCCTGGCTGTGTTTCGGGTCGTTGTCATGCTGGAAGACCCAGCCACGACCCATCTTCAATGCTCTTACTGAGGGAAGGAGGTTGTTGGCCAAGATCTCGCGATACATGGCCCCATCCATCCTCCCCTCAATACGGTGCAGTCGTCCTGTCCCCTTTGCAGAAAAGCATCCCCAAAGAATGATGTTTCCACCTCCATGCTTCACGGTTGGGGTGGTGTTCTTGGGGTTGTACTCATCCTTCTTCTTCCTCCAAACACGGCGAGTGGAGTTTAGACCAAAAAGCTCTATTTTTGTCTCATCAGACCACATGACCTTCTCCCATTCCTCCTCTGGATCATCCAGATGGTCATTGGCAAACTTCAGACGGGCCTGGACATGCGCTGGCTTGAGAAGGGGGACCTTGCGTGCGCTGCAGGATTTAAATCCATGACGGCGTAGTGTGTTACTAATGGTTTTCTTTGAGACTGTGGTCCCAGCTCTCTTCAGGTCATTGACCAGGTCCTGCCGTGTAGTTCTAGGCTGATCCCTCACCTTCCTCATGATCATTGATGCCCCACAAGGTGAGATCTTGCATGGTGCCCCAGACCGAGGGAGATTGACCGTCATCTTGAACTTCTTCCATTTTCTAATAATTGCGCCAACAGTTGTTGCCTTCTCACCAAGCTGCTTGCCTATTGTCCTGTAGCCCATCCCAGCCTTGTGCAGGTCTACAATTTTATCCCTGATGTCCTTACACAGCTGTCTGGTCTTGGCCATTGTGGAGAGGTTGGAGTCTGTTTGATTGAGTGTGTGGACAGGTGTCTTTTATACAGGTAACGAGTTCAAACAGGTGCAGTTCATACAGGTAATGTGTGGAGAACAGGAGGGCTTCTTAAAGAAAAACTAACAGGTCTGTGAGAGCCGGAATTCTTACTGGTTGGTAGGTGATCAAATACTTATGTCATGCAATAAAATGCAAATTAATTATTTAAAAATCATACAATGTGATTTTCTGGATTTTTGTTTTAGATTCCGTCTCTCACAGTTGAAGTGTACCTATGATACAAATTACAGACCTTTACATGCTTGGTAAGTAGGAAAACCTGCAAATTTGGCAGTGTATCAAATACTTGTTCTCCCCACTGTATATGCATATCTAATATTGACAACATCAAGGTTGAATATCTTAAGACATTTTGAAACACAAATGGGGAATACACTTTTTTGGACACTGACAATAAAAAGGATAGATTTTAGGGACATTATTGCCAACCAAAATCTACGACTTTATTGCACAACCTCTGACCAAGATAACTGCAAACAAACTCAAATGTTTATAATCTAAGAAGTCACCAATGAGGCCTTCTATCCCTCACACAAATTCAAACTGAGGACCGATTACAAGATGTGTGTGAATAGAAGACATTACATTCCAGAGCAAGTAAGTTCTGTCTTACCACCTTTGGGGACTTAATATAAGTGCTCTATCTTCAGTGCCTTTTACACACTTAATCAATAGCAGCAGTCTAGCCTATAATGCTAACCATGAATGCACTGTAGTTTGAGATGTTGTGTGTGAACAGAACATATGAACACATGTCAATCTCATAGACTATGTCATTGCTTGGTTCCGTCTATCTTTTCCTATAATATGAACCTTAGGCCTATGGGCAAAAGGGATTCTGGACCATTCATCACACAACTCTGGTTTCTTTACTTTTGCTCGCCAGGGCCAGTCTGAATCCGCATAATTATACGTTATTTCTTCACCAGGCACAATATCTCTTAAAGCGAAGAGACACAGATGTGGTTTTCCTTGTACATCAATGGTTTTTATTCGGCAATTGGGACTTTTGTGTTCATCGTTGACGAGTCTGCCCAAGGACTTGTCTTCCTGAGACTCATCCATGCTACACAGAAGTAAAAAGAAATTCAATATACACCTACATACCTTG
Source organism: Thymallus thymallus (assembly GCA_023634145.1). Classification (NCBI taxonomy): domain Eukaryota; kingdom Metazoa; phylum Chordata; class Actinopteri; order Salmoniformes; family Salmonidae; genus Thymallus; species Thymallus thymallus. Next base: position 28,546,453 of record CM042415.1, on the reverse strand, counting down.
TTAGAGTTTCTTATCTAAAATAACATTTAGGTTTAATATTTCACTTTTTAACACTTATGTGGATAGATCCAGCAACTACTAGGGTTGGGTATTGTTTCAATTTAATTGATTCCGATGTAAGTAATGTACATTCTGTAATAAGTAATGTCAATTCTGTATAATCAACTGTTAACTGTGACAGGAAGGTTTATTTTTTTTATTTTTTTTTTATTTAGGGCTTTGGTCGTCTCCCAGCAGAGAAATGTTACACTCGCATGACATGACATATTCTACACTTACCACAGGGTCGACCCAATCATAGTTTTCAGTAGACTACAATGTAAGATATTCTGTCAGCTGTTTCTAATGTACTATAACAAAGGAAAATAATAAAGATGGCTAAAGTCTTGATATTACTGTGAATAACCAGATATCAATAATGCATTTTGCAGGAGACTAAACTGCAGCAAAGGGATGTAACCGCTTTACCACAAATCTCGTCACCGCTTGGTAGCATTCATCCTCCTTCTTGCTCATATTCCCCTTCATGGCTAAATTGAACAGAGTTTCTGCACTAGAGCAGGGTCTCTGGGGATGAACCGGAGGTGTAGGGATACTCTCTGAACTCGTATCTAAGTAAAATATATATTAGAATAATTTGTAGTAGACATCATTTGTTTACCTTCAATATAAAAGGCAAATGTCAGCCCACTATGTTTTTTTACTTGAGCGCGAGACGCTGGTAATGTTAGCTGTATCTGAAACGTGGCTGGTACACCGCAACTAGTGCTGCAACTAACGGTTATTTTTTTATTAGGCGATTCATCTAACAACTATTTTATCAATAATTCTAGAGTATATTTTGATACTTGGTTAATAGAATTATAGTATTATTAATTTACCCAAAATAAATATACAAAACATGTATAACTAATATGTAAACATTTTTTATCAATTACCTCTTAAAAACAAACAAGAAACAGTATGCATTGCGGGGCATTATTGTACAACAAAAAATAGCCCAGTCAACTGGTTTTACACATTTGAACATAAAATATCTAAAACAAGAAATCTGCAAGAGCTTGTTCAATTTAAGTAGCTCATTAAAAAGTGCACTAAATAATGTTTGACCGCCTCACCGATCAATGATAATGCTAACTTTGGATAACAATATGTTCAATATAGCTTGTGAAGTGATTCATATTTCTTATTGCTAGCTGGCTCCTAAGTCGCCACCAAAAAAACATATGGGAAAGGGTGAAAGTAGCCCAGTCAAAGTGCTAGGTTATGTGTTTAAGGCTCCAGTCTTTTGCTAGTATGAGTTTAATTGCTCAATATTTTGGATGGAAACAGACGAATTAGCCTACAGCTGTGAATGCCATAACAAACTAGCCGGCAGTGATAACCATAAATATATAGCTAACATTACTTTTTTTGTTAGACAGCTCTATTTAGACAGCTTGTCACAATTATTACTTACATACAGTAGGCTACTAAACGATTACAGTTTTGTACTTTGTTAGAAGTGGATATTTTTTAAGACAAGTAGCATATAGGCCTATTAAGTAGACTACTGTGCAGCACATTCTGCCAATATCACTAGTTTTGCCTATTTATCGCGCTGGCTGCACCATGTACAGTTTTTACTCTTTCAGTATGAACCGGTCTCTCAGATTGGAACATCGAACCCAACCGTAGCAACTACATGTTTTAGTTTGACAATGCCCAAACAGAGCAATTAACACAAAACTTGTAAATACAACAAAATACACTAAACAACAAAATACACAAGCCACATCAACTAAACAAAAGTACAAACATTCGATTTTGGCACCACTTAAGCAAAAACCTGTGTACTTAAAATCAAATAAGAAGACCGTCTCTGCCTCATGGTTTCTGGTAATTCGGGCAAGAGTCTCCTTTCCAGATACAAGTTATCCTCTGTATTCGAGGAGGCTCCTTTACAAATTGTTTGAGTGGCGAAAACTCCATGCCCTTTTGATGAGAAAAACGAATTATAACTATGCTACAACATGCACCAAATGTAAATTACTTCTGAAGCAAGTGCTACATTTGCATGATCAAATGTAGGAATCTAAACATAGGATAGCCCGAACATGTCAAAGTGATTTCGGAGATTCTAGCTTGAATGGTTTATTGCCATTGAGGGATTCCAGTAAGCACCCTTTAAGTTTGTTTTCCAAGTAGAAGAAAATTGACAAATTAAAAATGGAGAAAGTACTGCCGATGCACCCACAGATCCCATGAGGGGACATCTATCAAGATGATTCCTGTATCATTTGGTTTACCACAATGTCACATTTCAGCATCTGTAAATGAACAAGAACTGCCATTAAGGCCACCTCCCTTTTGAAGTAGTACATTTTCTTATATTTTTTGTTTATGGTTGACACAGCCAGTTCGTCATGTGTGGTACAGAAAAAATATAGAAATAATGTCCAATTATGACTTATATGTTATATCTCTTTTGAAGTAGTACATTTTCTTGATCTACTACTTCTACTAGTTGGCAAACAAACTGAAAGGTTGCATATCGGAACCCCTCAATGGCAATATTCATGCCAAATGGATTTTCTCCATCTACAGTGTCCTAACTCTATGGTGGGAAACTATGAAGACATCAGACAATGGCAAGATTATATATCCACTTTGCTTGCTGTATGAACAACCACGTTCAAAAATGACTTTGAAACTAGCTTTAAATTCAAGAAATATCAAATGGTTTCTTGGTCTAGAATTCTGTCCCGTGAATGAGGATGCAGGGAAACCTTGCCAATCCCAAAATACAAAATATTTTGACCTGACCCCTCTCAATAAATGGGATAAGGCAATATTACAATGTCCTTAATTTGTTTGAGCTAGAGTCAATGTCTAGGGTCATGTCTGGAAAATTCACAAAATAAAACTGAAAATGTTAACATTTAATCTAAAAAGAGCTTTTCATTAGAACTATAGCCTTGCGGGTGTAGAATAGAAAGCTATCCAAGTTAGATAGTTAGTAATGTAGTGTATATCAGTCCCTTGTTACCCAGCTAACTAGCTAGATAGCAAAGTAGAATGCAAAAGTGAAGTAGCTAGCTACGGAGTACAGTATTCACACTGAACTGAAGAACACAAACATTATTGATTCACGGACACTTTCCAGGTCATACTTTATACTAATTTAACATATTTAAAGCTTAAAACATGATCTTACCGTTGATGTGTGCAGCAGTATGCTATTCCACAAGGACAAGCAGGAGGAGAAATAAACCCTGTCCGCGGGAAAAATGTCAGTCCTCGGTTTGCGCGCAAATAAGTCATATCCGGAAGGAGAGAAAAAGGCTCGAGATAGATTAGTGAAACCGCGGGAAAAAGGTCCTTCCTCCGTGCGCGAGCGGAACGAAATAGAAATGCGCGCGTTGACATGAATGCTGCAGTGTGCGAAAATATGGTGCTGCAAAGTGAGGGCCTTCTGCAATTAGCAAGAGCAGGTCTGCTTATCTAGCCTATGAAAGCTCTATTTGTTGGGTTTATAGCTTAATTAGAGCGTATTAGATAAATATTAGGTTTAGTCTACTTTCTATTATAGATTATAAATGACAGATATGGATGCATTTGTCCAAGTTGTATTAAGCCTAATGTGGTCACCAACATGGTAAAATGCTCAATTATTCAGGCAATTGTGCTGCATTCCTCTCCAAGCAGCCTAGTGCATCCTATACCATCTTGTCCATTTTGTAATTGCAACAATGAAAGTACAAAACAAGTATTGGGAACTGTTTCTAAGTAGCTTACATTTTCCTGGCCACCTACCAAGGTTTTACAAGACAAGATGCATGGAATTCGAAAATGTATGTTTCCATCAAGCAGTAGCCTAGCCAGAAAAAAACACTGTCGGTGTACAGTCGTGGTCTTGAGAATGAGAATGACACAAGTATTGGTCTCCACAAAGTTTGCTGCTTCAGTGTTCTTAGATCTTTATGTCAGTAGTTACTATGGTAGACTGAAGTATAATTACAAGTATTCCATAAGTGTCAAAGGCTTTCATTGGCAAATTTGCAGTGTTGACCCTTCTTTTTCAAGACCACTGCAATCCGCCCTGGCATGCTGTCAATTAACTTCTGGGCCACATCCTGACTGATGGCAGGCCATTCTTGCATAATCAATGCTTGGAGTTTGTCAGAAGTTGTGGGTTTTTGTTTGTCCACCCGCCTCTTGAGGATCGACCACAAGTTCTCAGTGGGATTAAGGTCTGGGGAGTTTCCTGGTCATGGACCCAAAATGTAGATGTTTTGTTCCCCGAGCCACTTAGTTATCACTTTTGCCTTATGGCAAGGTGCTCCATCATGCTGGAAAAGGCATTGGTCGTTACCAAACTGTTCTTGGATGGCTAGAAGTTGCTCTCGGAGGATGTGTTGGTACCATTCTTTATTCATGGCTGTGTTCTTAGGCAAAAGTGTGTGTGAGCCCACTCCCTTGGCTGAGAAGCAACCCCACACAGGAATGGTCTCAGGATGCTTTACTGTTGGCATGACACAGGACTGATGGTAGTGCTCACCTTGTCTTCTCCGGACAAGGTTTTTTCCGGATGGCCCAAACAATCGGAAAGGGGATTCATCAGAGAAAATGACTCTACCCCAGTCCTCAGCAGTCCAATCCCTGTACCTTTTGCAGAATATCAGTCTGTCCCTGATGTTTTTCCTGGAGAGAAGTGGCTTCTTTGCTGCCCTTCTTGACGCCAGGCCATCCTCCAAAAGTCTTCGCCTCACTGTGCGTGCAGATGCAATCACACCTGCCTCCTGCCATTCCTGCACTGGTGGTGCCATTCCAGCACTGCACTGGTGGTGCCCCGATCCCGCAGCTGAATCAACTTTAGGAGACGGTCCTGGCGCTTGCTGGACTTTCTTGGGCACCCTGACGCCTTCTTCACAACAATTGAACCTCTCTCCTTGAAGTTCTTGATGATCCGATAAATGGTTGATTTAGGTGCAGAAGCAATATCCAGAAGTAATATCCTTGCCTGTGAAGCCCTTTTTGTGCAAAGCAATGATAACGGCACGTGTTTCCTTGCAGGTAACCATGGTTGACAGAGGAAGAACAATGATTTCAAGAACCACCCTCCTTTTAAAGCTTCCAGTCTGTTATTCTGACTCAATCAGCGTGACAGAGTGATCTCCAGCCTTATCCTCGTCAACACTCTTACCTGTGTTAACGAGACAATCACTGACATGATGGCAGCTTGTCCTTTTGTGGCAGGGCTGAAATGCAGTGGACATTTCTTGGGGGGTTATGTTCATTTTCATGGCAAAGAGGGCCTTTGCAATTCATCTGATCACTCTTCATGACATTCTGGAGTATAAAACTGACTTAATTAAAAGTAATTTGCATTCACTCAGAATTCTGTTGGTGAGCTAATAAAACATTGAATTCTGTCAAGGTTACTCTGAAATGTTAGTAGCCTACTATAGCTAAAAAGTAACGCATCTAATAGGCTAATGGTGTCAAAACTGAAAAGTAGAAACTACTTAAATATTTTGTGGAAATTCGTTGCCTCAAACTAATTAAGTACATTAAACCTAATTGGTTAAGTCAGATCTACTTTTTAAATGTTAAAAGTGGATATGAATTCAAAAATGTAGTTAATTGTACTTAATTAGTTTGAGGCAACGATGGTATAGTGGATCCTTTAGACCGCAAGGCCCTCCAGAGGGTGGTGAAGTCAGCAGAACGTATCATTGGCTGCCATCTCTATCCGTGCAAGGCATCACACGCGATGGCTCAGGAAAGCTCCGGACATCATAAAAGACCCAACCAGGCTATGGGATGTTCACACTGCTGCCTTCAGGTAGACGTTACAGTAGCATCAGGGCACAGACTACCAGACTTACCGTTTTTCCCCACAGGCCAAAAGGACTCTAAATCAGCAACCTTGATCTATTGACCGCATGCACATTGAACATTTCCATTTTCTGCTCTGAACACTTTCAATGGACATTAATACCATATTTTAATCTACCCATTCACAGGAACACACTTATACACTGCTCAAAAAAATTAAGGGAACACTAAAATAACACATCCTAGATCTGAATGAATGAAATAATCTTATTAACTACTTTTTTCTTTACATAGTTGAATGTGCTGACAACAAAATCACACAAAAATTATCAATGGAAATCTAATTTATCAACCCATAGAGGTCTGGATTTGGAGTCATACTCAAAATTAAAGTGGAAAACCACACTGCAGGCTGATCCAACTTTGATGTAATGTCCTTAAAACAAGTCAAAATGAGGCTCAGTAGTGTGTGTAGCCTCCACGTGCCTGTATGACCTCCCTACAACGCCTGGGCATGCTCC